>SEMN01001117.1:0-102767 GCA_005408345.1 Macquaria australasica
CTACTACTAGTGCTACTACTACTACTGCTGCTACTACTACTACTGCTACTACTGCTACTGTCACAGATGATCTTTCTCTACATGTTGAACAGTTTATCATCTATAGGTGAACCTGTGTCCCAGAGAGGATGTGGTGTACCTGGACAGCAGACGTGGATCCGATTGGATAGATGTTGTACACTCCGCTGGGATGGCTGTTGTCATGGTTATAGATGTCACTGCAGTCCAGTGGGAGGAAGAGCTGCTGGGAGCTGCTCAACACTGGAGCCAGGAGGAGGAGGACGACTGATACCAGCTGGAACAGAGGAGATGTTGTCGATGTAGAATTTGAACATTTCTGACTTTGGCCCCTGCAGCCAGAGCAGGGAGACACCGCTGTGGTTGGTGCTGATTCAGACCGTGTTTTAAATCGTACACAATGTGGATATTTAGCCAGGGTCCTCGCACATTTAATCTGAGTTCGTATCGCTCTCAGACACAGCTAGAATACTCTGTAAAGTAAGAGGCATGCTTTTGCTTCCCCTGTCGAAAAATTAGGGGCCATCGATGATGAATGATAAAATGTTGTTTTTACAAAAGGAGGATTCATTGGAGAAAGACGGGAGAAGATTTGCCTTTCACTGTAAAAAAAAATCTGTTTAGAGTGGCTGTAAGGAGATAAAATAAACTAGCGGTCGGTAGCCAGAGAGGCTAAATACAGTGAAGCTGTAAATAGTGTTAAGTGCTACTTAGAGAAACAAGAAAAAAAGTTTGTTGTAAGAAACTTGTGTCTTGCTGAACCCGTTAACACACTAAAAATACTGATAAACTTTTACATAAACAGACAGTCAAAGTTAAAGTTAGTTGAAAACTTGCCGTCATTGTCAGATTTCTGCTGAAGTGATCGAATGAAAATCCTGACGTCAGTGAGTGTGGACGCTCTGATGTTTCTGATGTCTCTCTCTCTTATTTATATTCCAAAGATTAATAAATTACTGAGCAGATGCTGTTTCACACTGATAAAACAATTGGCTTCACGGGTGGAAACTTACGCCCTTGGGTCTGTGTGCCTTTGGATTACACAACATTGTTGGCACCCAAACCTGACACAACACCACGTTGTGGGGACTCACCTCCATTCTAGGGACCAAAAAGGCAACTTCTTAACTTTTTACTTTGGAGTAAAGACTTGGTTTTAGGGGTAATTTACACTCAGTGGCCACTTTATTGGGTACACCTGGTCATAGTTTGTATTGGTGGTTTACTGGACTGCATTACATTCTGACCACCTCATATTTGTAAACAGGGAGGATGTAAAAATAGAAACACCTCTGAATATAATGTAGTCCAGTCACATTTCAGGCTAGCTGTGTTCGCCAGGTAAAGTTAGCCAACTTCACGTGTTTCTTTAGTGTGGCTGAGGGGACTGAGAGGGACTTAATATTCAGAAAACAACAAACAACACTGAAAACACGCAGGTGCACAGGTAATACAGGTAACACACACACACCTCCACACATACAATTATCATGACTGCAGTGACAGGGCTGTGTAGGGGCAAGTGATGTATTTGGGTTGCACACCTGTCTTCACACCTGTCTCCCACTGTTCTGCCAGGTTTGGAGCCTTGGTAAAGGGGTTTTTCAAAATAAGGGTTTTGTTTACACTGTATATACACAGCTTGTTCCTCTTTGTGTTCAGTTATGTTCAGTGAAAAGTGCTGTATAAATAAAGTTTATTATTATTTATTTTTGCTCTTAAATACTAAATAGAGAGGGGGGGGGGACTGAGCCTCGTGTCTCTCTGAGGATGAAGACTGAACACGTGAACACGGAGTTTCACAGCAACACCTGAAGCTGCCAGTAACTGATCGATCGGGGATCGATAGCTGCGAGGAGATCCAAAGTCGGCGCGAGACTTCTGGAGCTCTCGGTCTTCAAACATCTGCAGCTGAAACTAAAAGATCTTTAAATCGAAGCAGAAATGCGTTGAAGTCCCGACTGACTGTGACGGTGAGGAATCAATACACTAAAGATCAATAGATCTATACTGTTTATATACTGATGGACCGATCAATAATCAATAAGAGTCTTAATTAGAGCCGACACGCAGCTTCATCCCTGAAATATGAACTCTTCATCACAAAGATCAAAGCTTCAATGTGAACATGTTTAAATAAGGTTTTAGTGTTCAGGATGATCAATCGATATTTAATGATTCATTGATTTTGTGAAAATGATCATTAGAAAATGAGAAGTGACATTTAAAATCTGTAAAACTGAAAAACTAAATGGACATTTTTATTTTTATTTGAATTCTGAGTAAAATCATCCTTCAGACAGTAAACCAGACGGATTTATTGATTGTAATTAAGGGTTATTAATTGATTTGTAATAAAGAAATCGACCAAATGACCCTGATTAACTTCAGGTGGACTTAATTCCACTATTAAAGATATTAATTTTGTTTAAACTGACAGATACGAGGTTTTCAGATGAAACAGTTTAGGGTGAGTTAAGAGTTTTATTAGAAAGTGAGAAATAATAATAATTTAAAGGTTGTTTAAGGTGGTCTGAAAAACATATGTTAAATATATGTTCTCCCCCTTAATAACTCCCTTCAGGTGTTGCAGGTGAGTTCAGGTGTCTCAGGTTTCAGAGACTGGAAGTGAGTATCTCAGGTGTGTATAGATGTTTATAGGTGTGTTCAGGTGAGTTCAAGTTTCTCTGTTCATTGTTGTTTAATTGTCTATAAAATGTAGGAAAATAATATAATATGGAGATGATAATCTGAACCCAGTGTTGTGGTCCTGGTCCTGGTCCTGAGTATCTGACCTGCTGTCCTCCTGGCTGTAAACACCACTCAGGACGTAAATAAACACACGGGGAGCTGTGGGACATAAATACAGTCCTGTTAGACCCGTCTGTCTGGGTGGACTTTTTTCTGACACCTGACACCTGAAGCAGCCTGTCCTCTCCACAGCAGACCCCGCCAGCCCGGCCGGCGCGGGGGGGAGGTGTCGGGTGAATGAAGCGCTCCCTGACACGTCTGCATGTTGTCGATGCTATAAAAGAGGGAGCGCTTGGTTCGAGGCAGAGCAGACGGCTGACAGACACAGATGTCAGAGGATAAAGGGGTTTAAAATCAAACGCTCCTGAGGATCTGGGAGCGCTTGGTTAATATCTCATCACCTCCAGAGTTCACACAGAGAGGCAGGTTAATGATTGATGGTCAGCTGGTGACTTATTGACTGAAGAAGCTTTTTAACTCAAGTTTCAGAGACACAGAGAGACAGACAGGACTCAGCTGTCGCTCTGCTGGGACGAAGATGTTTTCTCTCAGCTCAGTCGACTCTACTCTGGTTCCACTCTGCTTTCTTCACTTTCATTGAATCCTGTTGGACTCCAGTTTAATTTATTCATCCTAAACTTTCTACTCAACTTCTTCTTCTTCTTGGCTCTTCTTCAGCTCCACCCAGCCGGGCGCTGACTTCTGACTCCACCTGGATACCTGACATGGAGGAGTCAGCCTGAGACAGACACCTTAAATTGACTGTTTTTTGAACCAACTTCTGACAAGACTTCACATTCTCCTCCAGAGAATCAGAGCTGAAGCAGCAGACGAGGACGGATCGATCGCTCAGCAAGACAAACTCATTAACTGGTTTATTTTCTGGGACCAGACCCGCTCAGGACCAGGACCAGGACCAGAGACCGGCTCAGGGAGTCTGGTTCAGTCGGCAGCTGCAGCAATGGTTGATGGGAAGCGGCAGAGTGGCATGGGATCGCCACTGGATGAAGGATGGGGCTGGGTGATCGTCGGCTGCTGCTTCATGGTGACAGTCTGCACACGAGCAGTGACCAGGTAACACACACACACACACACACACACACACTTTTCTTGATCTTCTGTGATAATAAACTGAATCTCCTCAGACATTTGAAGACGTCTTCTTGGACACTTTTTGCTATTTTTTTGCTTCAAAATAATCATTAGCTGCAGCCCCAGTGTGTGTGTGTGTGTGTGTGTGTGTGTGTGTGTGTGTGTGTGTGTGCAGAGTGTAAAGGCAGGTCATTCAGGCTTAAACAGAAACATGATCCTGAAGGATGAAACACCTGCAGGAGGACGTTCCTCTGTAATGTCGATCAACAGCTCAGACGTCTATGAATAGTTCAACTCAGAGTGCTGTTTGTTTCCAGGCAGCTTGTTTTACTAATGTGAAGACGAGAGCGAGCTTCTGTTCCTGTCAACACCACACACCCTCACACACACTCACACACACACACTCACAGGTTGTCTTACAGCTGATGGTCAACAACATGCTTCAAGTTTTTTTACTTCAGTTGCAACAGCAGAAATCCTGCATTCAAAACTGGATTACAGTATAAGTACACAAGTATTAAAAGTACTTTAGTGATCAAATGTAAAAGTACTCATTGTGCATAACAACCCCTGACAGGAATATATGATTATATTTTGTTTTCAGTCAAATGACAATAAAAATAACCAGAAACTATTTTGATAATCGATAAGGTCTCTGAAATGTGAATATTTGGTGATTTTCTTTGACAGGAAACTGAAAATCTTTGAGTTTTGGACAAAACATTTTATTTAAAGACCAAATGATTAATGAAGAAAAGAAACGTTAGTATATGCCCCCCCCCCGTAGTCAGTGAATTTTTCATATACAAAATGTAACGGTGTAGTTTGTCCTGAAGGGGGCGCAGAGGAAACGTCATGTTACCTAATATATCATATTATGATACGAGATACACAATACAAAAACACCATGAACTGCTCGACCTCCCAGAGTGCGTGTGTGTGTGTGTGTGTGTTCACTGACCAGCTGTGATCCATTAAGTGCAGCTCTGAAGGTCTCGGTGGGAGACTCTGACACCTGAACAAACAGTTTCTGGGTCTTACGTCACCTCAGAGAGACGACTACAGACCCAAACTCACGGTGCGTTCAGGAGCTCCTTGTACAGTCAGAAACATCAACAGGGAGTACCCGCACACTGGGACCACAGTTTCCAGTCTTTATGCTAAGATAAGCTAGCTGTTTCCCCTCAGTCGATCAGTCTGAACATCTGACTCTCAGAGAAGAAGAGGACTGTTGTAATGGTGCCACTCTGTAGGACGTCACTGGTTTGAAACCAGTTAGAAGTTATTAAGAACTTTACGTTCTAACTTAATAACTAACGAACTAACTAGTGAAGATTTACGATCCAGAACACTGAAGGAAACTCAGTTGTGTTCACATTTCTCTTCTTTGTCGACTTCAGACTTCAGAGGAGTCTTTCTGTGACCTTTGATCTTCATCACCCCCTCCTCTCGTCCTGCTCTGACCTCTGACACACATTTCCTGTTCACAGGTTACACACACACACACCAGTCTCTCCGCTCTGGTTCAGTCTGAAGTGTTTTCACTTTGGAAAAGTTTCACAGAAAAACTTTGATTTTTCAGTGTTTCTGTTGATGCACACTGTTCTCCCATAATGCACTGCATGAAGACAATGGAAGAGCACACATGCTGTATGTACTACATACAGTATACTGTATGTAGTACATAGAGTATGTAGTACATGCGTACTGCTTTTCATAATAGTATGTCAATCGATGTGTTTTGCAGTATGCTAGGCCAGGCTTAGCCGGTTTCTGGTCCAACTGCAGCACCTCAGACCTCCCTCCTCACACCCCCCTGCAGGTATTATCACCCCCCCCCCTGCAATAAATCATTCATTCATTAATATCTGAACATGATACAGTAATTCATGCACAATCAGTGACCAGCTACAGCATCACTGAATGACCACGGACATACTAACCTGCAAGATATCTAACAGCATGTAATAATGATAAAAAGGATCTGGAAAATGAGAGGAAACCCGTATGGTGTTTTATAGTTAGTTACTGATCACATGTCATAAGATTAAACAGCATTTATTTGATATTAGCTGGCGGCTAATGAGCTACCACAGTCTGTATGCAGTAAACTGCAAGCTAATGTTAGCCAACTGGCTAACCTCTATGGGAAATGACAGTAGTAAGCTAATAGGCTAACGGCTACGAGAGTCAGAACAAACTTTTAAATTCGGATTGTAGATCTGATCCGAGTGAAGATTCAGCAGCTCGGTTGTTTATTTCTCTCAGATTTGTTCAGAAACAGATTTTGGTGACTGCTGAGCGCTTTGCATTGTGGGACACAGTAGGTGAGGTAGACTGCAGATTTGTTAAGAATCAGTACGACATCCGGGTATTTTTGGCGTATTGCAGATTTAGCTTCTGTTTGCATGCTACATGCTACATGCTACATGTTGGCCAAATCAGTAGGTGCTGCTGGTGCAGGAAGGTTTGAAGCCTTCACGTGTTCGTGAGCTGTTACACAACTGAGACTTTTACACTCTGAAGTCCAGAACAGAAATCAGCTGAAACTGGTCGGTCGGTCTGTTACATGTCACACTGTTACACATTACATAACACACACACACCTGACCCTGCACTAATCTGCTGTGTGCTGATATGAGACGATATCAACAGGCTCAGAACACACTGGTTGTTTCTGTTTGACTTGTATTTGATTGATAACTGATTACTGTGTGTGTCTGCAGGTGTGTCTCCATCTTCTTCGTGGAGTTTCAGGCTCATTTTGGGGCCGACTACTCTTCTACAGCCTGGATCCACAGCCTGGTGGACTGCACCACCATGCTCTGTGGTCAGTACTGCAGCTGCACTGATCATCAACTGGTCCATATTCAAACAGCTGACTGTGTGTGTGTGTGTGTGTGTGTAGCTCCTGTTGGCAGCCTGGTTGGTAACCGTTGGTCCTGCCGGGTGGCTGTGATGCTCGGTGGGCTCCTCTCCTCCTGTGGGCTCCTCCTCAGCTCCTTCGCCACCAGTCTGGAGCTCCTGTACCTCACCATGGGAGTCCTGACAGGTCGACACACACAACAACACACACAACTTACAAAAAATGTTGTAATTTTCCAAAAACTAGGCCTCACTTTCTACAAATGTCCTCACTTTCCAGGTGTGGGCTTCGCTCTCTGTTACACCCCGGCCATCGCCATGGTCGGCTGTTACTTCCGGCGGCGGAAGGCATTGGCATACGGCATCGCCATGTCGGGCAGCGGGATCGGCACCTTCGTGTTGGCGCCGGCGGTGCAGGTGCTCATCGAGCTGTACTCGTGGAGGGGGGCCCTGCTCGTCCTCAGTGCCTTTGTCGCCAACCTGTGCGTCTGCGGGGCGCTGCTCCGACCAATCACACTGCGGGAGGACGAGGAGGAGGTGGAGGGAGAGGAGGGGGAGTCAGTGGGAGAGAAGAGACTTGGTGAGGAGCAGTGCTTTTATACGGTATATTTACATAGTTTGGTTATTTCTTAAAAAATACTCAACAGATTTCAGTGAAATTTGGTGAAAAGTTCAGGATCGGGTGAATGAAGAACTAAGTATTCTTGTATACCCTGTGGCCATTTATATATACATGATCCCTCTGTATATATATATATATATATATATATATAATTAGTTTTATAATTATATAATGAGTCACCTCTGTGTCTCCTGATGCAGGTAACGTCTCGTCTCAGGACGCCGAGCTCGCAGTAAAACTCTCCAAAGAATCAGAGGACAGCCTTTTGTCATCAGGCAAGTCATTGTCGCCGCTGCCGCCCCTGCCTCTGCTGTCAGGAAACCCCGCTCCTCAGCTGAAGAGGAGGTGGTGCTTCAGCTCCTGCTTCCTGTCCAGTAAGGAGTACCGTTTCCTGCTGCTGCCGGACTTCCTGGGCCTGGCCGTGTCCTTCCTGTTCTTGGCCAGCGGCTGCAGCCTCCCCTTCGTCTACCTGGTGCCCTACGCTCTGAGCGTCGGGGTCAGCCACCAGCAGGCCGCCTTCCTCATGTCCATCCTGGGAGTCATCGACATCGTGGGGAACATCACCTTCGGGTGGCTGACGGACAGGAGGTACAACTCACTGAGAGGATCTTTACTGAGTATGAACAGTTCAGTGCTGCCTGTGGGTTTGATCTGCATGAAACACCTTTAGTGCACCGTTACAACATGTCAGGTTACTGATACGCTGTACGTCACAGTGTTTAGGATGTTAAAGTTGAGGTCTGAGTCCAGGACTACACCCAGATCTCTGGTCTGGTTTGTGGTCTTTAATGTTACCGACTGAAGCTCTGACTTTTAATCTTTGGTTTTATCTTGAACTGGAGGAAGTTTTGGCTCCTTCAACCACTGATTTGTTGAATGCACTTCCTGTTTGTATGGGACCAGAGTCACCTGGTGATATCGTAAATTTGTGTCGTCTGCATCGTTATGGTAAGATAGCCAGAAAGTCCCACCCTGGTTTCCAGTCAGCTTAACATGTTGTGGACGATCGAATGCAGCACTGAGATCATTGCTGTGACGCTCACGCAGGAAGTGGCAAAGGATCAGCAGCAGTTTATCATGTTAGCTTACCGCTGTAAATATATGGAGTCGATCAGTTTTAAATATAGATCATCACATGTGGCCGATACCTGATCGATAATAAGATCAGGCGGTTTCATCCCGAGCGGTCACTGATGCTTAGAGTCTCAGAACAAACACAGATACAAACGAACTGTTCAGACGTACAGAACTCGTTGTAAAGGTGAAGTTTTAAAACACTGATACTTCATTCAGCAGGTAAACCTCCAGGTGTGACGGAGCCCAGAGGGATCATGGGAACATTAAACTCTGCTGCTTTTCAGTGTTTAAACATTCAACTTACAAAACACAGTCAAACACAGTTCAGTAACCCTGAGCTGAACTGTGATTGGCTGACTGGTTTCCTACAAACAGCAGGAATCTCAGTCTGATGATAACCTCAAAAACAAATCAATAAAACGAATCCAGAGAATCTACAGCTCAACCAGGAGTTCTGACCTTAAATCTTAAAAGGTCACTTCACCCAAATGACAAAACAACCCTGTCTCTTCCCCCTCGTGGTCCTCGTCGGTCCGGTCAGGTAGTTTGTTAGACGTCACACATTAAAGGCTTCGGTCTGCTTCACACGTCTCTCTGACAAAGACAGACAGTCCAGCAGACGCCGTGTCCAGGCTTCATTCAGAGGGTTAAACATCAACAAGACTGGCAGCTCAAAGAACTGACGTTGATGAAGTTCAGTCGAGTTCACAGCTTTTTTATTTAAAAAGTTACCTGCAGTAATGTGGAGATGTGTTTCAGTCTCCTGCCTGCATGAGAACCGAGCAGAAACAATCGATCAGTCCGTCGCTGGAAGAAGAATCTGCAGCTATTTTAAAATTCACATTTTCAACGACAAATTCAAATGTTTCTCACATTTACTGCCTTTTCACTATTTTATAAAGCAAAAGATTACCTGGTCCTCTTCTTCTTCTGTGGTGGTTTAATGGCAGCGACTGGAGGATTAGCTCCACCTGCTGTTTATGAACTCATGTTCACACAGCAGCAGTGGGTGGAGACCTGCAGCAGGGTATAAAGAATTAAAGATGGTGTCTGTAACTTGCCTCCCTCCTGCTGTTTGGAATATAAACGTGTGTCTCTCCGTCTCTCAGGTGTTTGAAGCCGTACCGTCTGGCGTGTTACGTCTTCTCGGTGGGGATGGAGGGTCTCTGCTGCCTCTTCACGCCGTTGCTCCGCTCCTTCCCGCTCCTCGTGCCCTTCGCCGTCCTCTACGGTTACTTCGACGGCGCCTACGTGGCGCTGATCCCCGTGGTGACGTCGGACCTGGTGGGAGCTCCGTACCTGTCCTCGGCGCTGGGCGTGGTCTACTTCCTCCATGCCATCCCCTACCTCATCAGCCCGCCAATTGGAGGTGAGGAACAGAAACAAACCACATCCCCACGGCATTACATCAAAGTAGCAATACCACAATATACAAATACAAGTTAAAGTCTTGCATGCAAAGTTTTATTTAGTAAAAGTACAGAAGATACTTAAAGTATCAAAAGTACTCCTAGTATTATTGTATTATATAATAATAATAATAATATTATAATGTAAAGAAGGCATCAACATGTAGAAACTGATCTTTGGTTTTGGATGTAAAACATTATTTAGTAAAGTAACCAAAGTTCTCAGATAAATAAATAAAAAGTAAAATGTTTCCTCTGAGATGCAGTGAAGTAGAAAGCAGCAGAAAATCTGTTGTATCGTTACTCTGAAATATGCTGCTGTCAATAAATAATCAATAAACAGACAATAAGAGAAATAATATTACAGCATTGTCTGTTATAGTTTTTACCTATTTGGTCCTTCCTGGAGGGAAGAAATCAGTGTGAAAGCTGATTGGTCAACAGGATGTGATGTAATAAGTGTGGAAATCCAGAATTAGCCAACAGAGTAAAAAGCAGAATATAACAGCTTCCTGTCGACCTGCTTATGTAACTCACAGCGCAGCCAGCTGATTGGTCAGTCGGTGTTAGCGACACGTTAGCACGAGAGCAAAGAGCACATATGATATCTTTACAGCTGCAGTCAGTGAATCCAGCTTTATGAAGCAGATCAGAAATAAATCCGATCACTGATCAATCGATCAGTCCATCGCTTGTTGAATCACTTCTTCACTTCCTGCAGGTTGGCTCGTTGACATCACAGGAAGTTACACAGCCACCTTCTTCCTCAGTGGCACCGCCCTGCTGGCCAGCTCGGTCGTCCTCTCTACCATCACCGGGATTCGCCACTGCCGCCGCCAGCTGACCGCCATCGCCAAGGATACCAAGCTCGAGCCCCTCCCCCTCAGCCTGTCCGACCAATCAGACTGCTTCATCGCCTTCAACAAGGAGGCGGTCCGCCAGGCCGTCGCCTCGTAGCCTTAGAGGAAATGACCAATCAGATTTGTTGATGACTGGAGTCAGCGATGAGGGCTGTGATTGGCCGAGGCAGGCGTCAGTCAAACGCATCACACGCATTTATTTTGAGTGTGCTGAAGGACAGCTGAATCACAACACTGTGAAAAACTTTGTTTTTATTTTGTAGCCACTTATTGTTTGTTTTAGAGTTCGGTCACATGACCGCGACGGACGCCTGGACGGCAGCTGCTCGTGGTGTCAAACAGGAACAAAAACATGAACTAAAAACACAAATATGAACTTAAACATGTTGAAGGCACCAGCAAGTCTGAAAACGCTAAAGTGACAGTTAGTCGCTCAGCCGCATAAAGTGACTGTAAATATAATTTAATAACTCAGTGGATTCAGTTTAAAGCTTTAAAGTGTCTTTATTCAGGGAATCAACGACTGTTTATTAACCTTTCGGTTGATGCCAACCAAAACGTGTCAAAAACTGTCCATCCATTTTCTATATACAGCTGAAATTAAGCAGTTAATCAATCAACAGAAAATTAATCAGCTATTTTTATGAACGATTGTTTAAATAATTTCTTAAGAAAATGTGCCAAAAATCCTGTTCCAACTGTTCAAATGTGAATATTTACCAGCTTCCTGTTTTCTATCTCAGTAAACTGAGCAAAACATTTGAAGACGTCACCTTCGACTCAGAGAGACTGTGACGGACATTTTTTAGACCAAATGATGATCGATGATTTAAGAAAATAAACGTTAGTTGCAGCCGTGAGACGCACAGACGCATTATAATTAATTAATAAAGCGTAAAATGCTTCAAAACTCATGGGAAAGTGAGAAAAGGAGCCCTTCACTGCTAAATGTGTCCAGCCTCTTTAAAACAGATTAATAAGTAATTTGATAGATTTGTCTAATAACCACGGGGCTCTGTGTTATGGAAGATTTAAAATACCTAAATAAAAACAATTCAAACAAGTCAGTAAAATACAATTTACATTGTTATAAGTTTTTATGTGTTTACTGTGTCAGAGTAAATAAAACAAATGTGTTAAAAAGACATTTATTTAGCTTTTTGTCTTTTATGACTGAAGAGGTGGATATTAAAACATAATGAGGTGAACTGTATTTCACTTTATGGAGGTATTTTAAATCTTCCGTACTGTACAGGAAATTATTGTTAATTTTGACAACACATTTTAAAATTAAGATTTCCGGATGGAAGATGCAACCCTGAACGCAGCACTCTGATCTGATCTCTTGAATATCAGAAACAAACACGTTTTATGTTGTTTTTAGCTTGAATAGCATTTGGAACAGAAGCTGCTGCTCTCACTCAGTTATTGATCTCTGTCAGTTTTATTAACGAGTTGATCAGAACTTGATTTTGTTGTTTCTTTTAATGCTGCTGCAGGAAGCCGAACTCGTGTGTGTGTGGAGATGATTTTCGTGTTCTCAGTGAAGGTCAGAGGAACAAAGACGTCTTCAGGTATTGATTAACAGAAAAACTCAATCTTTTCTCAGATGTATTTTAAATGAAACTTGAGAAGAATTCAAACTGCAGCTGTTAATATTCTGATCAATCATCTCCAGTCAGTTAAAATGTGTCCATGATGGGTTTCAGTAAAACACTGCTGTCACCATGACGACGGGTAAATCAACATGTTTGTTTTGTATTTAAACATTTGAAGCCAGATGACACACTGTTGAGAAAGTCTGTTCCCAGGCTGGATTTCTAATTATTAGAATTGTTACAAATGTCAATGGGGTTTTGAATGAGGTTTTCTTACTTCTGGAACAGAACCTGAATGTTCAGGTTTCACTTCAGCTCTCTGAACAGAAAGAAACCAACGATAGAGCTCATGTGTATAAACACACCGGAGGATCAATATTATAACAGAAAAGAAAAGGAAAGCCTCCTTTATGTTTTCTGTCCATCTGTGAAAGTTCTCCAACATTTAGGAAACTTAAAGCTGCCTTCTGTGGCCTGATGTCTGCAGGAACTCAGTTTTAAATGTGCTACTTTGCTGAGTATTTATGGCTCTGCCCTCCGGACTGAAATCAAATACAGCTCTGCCTTCTGGTATAGCAAACCCGGTCTGCTCTCCACGTGGACTGCAGACCGGCATGGTGGTCTCGTCTGTTAAATCACTAAACTGATTCTGCAACCTGAACTCACGGGACCACACTAATGTAATTTAACTAGAGACATAGGTCAGTATGGTGGAGCAGTATTTGCTCTCACGTGCCGCTGAAAATGCCTTTACTGTAGTCTGGGCTACAGAGACTAATTGTCTTCCACTAAATTATAAAAAGCCAAAGAGCAGCGAGAGAAGAGTCCAGCTGTTCGTGTGAAGCTGCCGTTCGACATTAGAATCATAAAGAAATCATATTTCACTGAGTCGTCTTAACTTTGTTACAGAATGTCAGAAAAACATCATTATTTCATCTTTGTGATGTCAATCAATAAAGAAACACTGTCAAAACCATGTTTGTTATGTTAAGTATAATTCTGGTTTTATTCTACACTTTTCTTATTGTTAACAGATCTTATGATCCAAACCAACAGGATTAGTTCCTAGCTTTTGGTTCCTACTGAAGACGTAAATCTTTAAAAACACCTCAAAAATATAGTTTCATGTTTAAACTACACCTGTCAGCAGGTAAACCGAAGTCCAATCACCCAACACAACTCGGAGCAAAAGGTCCGGCTGGGACGCTTCGATCGCTTGTTTATTCCTGCTGGTTTAAAATAGTCCTGTTTAGAAATGAGAGTTTAGTTGGGAGTGGATTCTACATTTTTCTTATTGTCAACATTACTGAAAGATAGACGAAATCACTATCAGATATCAATTTTACTTCACACTGCAGTTGATTCAAATACAGCCTGTAAGTTATAAAAAATGCTCATTATACATATCATTACATATGTATATATAATAATGGAATAATAAATTACAGGCATTTTAATTAAAATATGTATATAACAATTATATATTTTTAATCATACGTTTAATTTATTTTAGACTGTTTTAGGCTTTTATTTTGAAAGTCCAGGCTGAACCAGCTGGTTGTTGGTTTGAGGTGTTTCAGTGTGTTTGGCTCTTCTCAGCCACCGTAGAACATTTCCCAGCAGTAAACTGAAGCAGATAGACCAGCGTTCGTCAGACGGAGGATCATTTTTATTTTCCATGAAGTGAAAAGGATTGTTGCTCCGTTCTCTCAGCTCTTTATTGATCCCCAGCAATGAAAAAAGTCCTGAAATCACAAACTAAAAAACTAAAATCAGATGAAAAACAAACTGTACAGATATTTAACATCACTGAAGCTTCAACACATTTTATTCTCAGAGTGTCCTGAGAGGTTTTAACACCATCTGAAAACCATCTCCTACAACGTCGTGTCGTCACATGATGATGTCACTTCCTGCAGGTCTTGGACCGCAGCTGTCTCTTAATGATCAGGTGATCGCTCTCTTTCTCCTCCTCTGTGCCTCCTGACACCTGAAACAAAACGCAGCAAAAACACGTTAAACTCACTATTCCCCTTTACAAAAGCGTCCTCACCGCGTAGCAACGCCCTCACCGCGTAGCAACGCCCTCACCCTCACCGCGTAGCAACGCCCTCACCGCGTAGCAACGCCCTCACAACGCCCTCACCGCGTAGCAACGCCCTCACCGCGTAGCAACGCTCTCACCCTCACCGCGTAGCAACGCCCTCACCCTCACCGCGTAGCAACGCCCTCACCGCGTAGCAACGCCCTCACAACGTAGCAACGCCCTCACCACGTAGCAACGCCCTCACCACGTAGCAACGCCCTCACCACGTAGCAACATCCTCACCGCGTAGCAACGCCCTCACCGCGTAGCAACGCCCTCACCGCGTAGCAACGCCCTCACAACGTCCTCACCACGTAGCAACGCCCTCACTGCGTAGCAACGCCCTCACCACATCCTCACCGCGTAGCAACGCCCTCACCGCGTAGCAACGCCCTCACAACGCCCTCACCGCGTAGCAACGCCCTCACAACGCCCTCACCGCGTAGCAACGCCCTCACAACGCCCTCACCACGCCCTCACCGCGTAGCAACGCCCTCACCGCGTAGCAACGTCCTCACCGCGTAGCAACGTCCTCACACTTGAGGTCTGAAACTCTAATTGGCCCTTAGAAAGATAGAAGTACACCCCCACACGCTGTCTCACCATCTGTGGAGAGTCTAGCAGCGGAGACGAGGCGCCCATCTTATAAAGCTTCTTCCGTCCTCGTTTTGGTTTGGTTGCCGTGGTAACCGTCTCCTTCTCCACTGAATGTCCGCTGACCAGACCGATTATGGTTTTAGCTGCAGGGAGACAGAAGAAAGTTAGAAATTAAATTTACCCTCAAAAGTTAATTTTAAGAAATAAACATGAAATAAACCTGTCAGTCACACAGATCTGCTGCTGTCAGAGGAGGAAAAGTCCAAACTGACATGTTTGTGAGCAGCGGCACCCTCTGCTGGTTGTTTGATTTGTTTGGATTTGTGACATATTTGGCAGCATTTGGTGGGTGGATCAGTTTTAAATATTACTTCAACATTGTTGAGGATTGCCTGAAGGAGGGGACAGACGCAAAGAGCTGAGACATCAGCAGTAATCTCTCCTGAAGTGTCCATCATCCAGTCCGACCCTCGTTACAGCGTCTCTGTCCTCAGAAGCAGCAGGAGGACAAACTGTCAAACTGTAGTTTTACAGTTGGCTCCGTGAGGAGGATACAGGAAGAAAACCGCACTGTTTTCATGAAAACACGACAGATTCTTACCGCAGTTTGTGAGAACTCGTCATCAAGCTGGTATCCTCCCACTGTGAAAACTGCAGGTGAGTGTTTAATGGTTTTTGATATGGATTTAAAGTCACACCGACCTTTGCTGCCCAGGATGGAGGGAGAGCTGTGGATCAACTCTCCGATCTTCTGAAGGGCCCCGTCTCTCTTCTCCTTTACCACAGAAGAAGACTGGAGACAGACAGACATTTAACCACACTGCTTAGAGGAAGTCTATCTTCATGTACGTTGTATTTCTCACCTGTTTGTTGTTTCTCTTGTTTCCTCTCACTCTGTTTCTCTTGTTCTCACTGAACACCAGGTCCTGAAACACACACACACACACACACACACACACACAGGTCAGGTGTGTGACGTCGTACCTTTAGGATAAGTTTTCATTAAAAACTGATGATGACTTAGAAAATGATCAGCAGAGAAGCAGAAACTTGCATGTTTATATCCGTGGTCGCACATGCGCGCACACACACACACACACACACACACACACTCCACCTCGCAGCTCTTCCTCTTCCTCCCTGTAGTTTTGGGGCTTTTCTTCCTGTCGGCCATGTTGGACCTCAGAGGAAACGCTCGAACTTCCTGTTCTGGAAGGACACGCCCAGCACACCTCTACACACACACACAAACAATGAGGGTCAATAATAGCAGAAACCACTGTACTACCTCAGAGGTCAAAGGTCAAAGTGGTCACATACACACATGGTTATCAGTTCATATATGACTAATTTATCAATCTTGCCTTATTGTCTCTGATATTGATTGCAGACCACTATCACCACAAAAAACCCATCGATAAGGGATCAATGAGTTAACATGCTCACCTGTGTGTTCTCTCTCTGCAGTCTCTCCACCTCCCTCTTCACAGCATCAAACTCCCTGCTCCTCTCCTCCTCCTCCTGTTGTCTCCCCCTCCTCTCCTGGAATCTCTGGATCTCCTCCTTCAGCTCCTCCACCACCGACACCTTCTTCTCCTCCTCCACCTCTCTGTTCTCCTTCTCCTCCTCCTCCTCCTCCCTCCTCAGCAGGTCTTCCTTCAGACGCTCCAGCTCTGACGGAGAGGAAACAGAGGTCAGATTCATCTCATCTGCTGATCACATCATGTTTCAGGTGATGAAGATACCTTTTCTCAGAGTCTCCGTCTGTCTCTGGCTTTCTTCTATGAGTTTGTCTTTCTCTGATGCCACTCGAAGCAGCTCTGACACACAAAGACAAACACATTATTACACAGAGCATCCATCACGAACAGGTCAGATGCTGCGGTGTCTCTTTAGCACTCAGTACATTTGGACGAACACCAGAAACCAGATTAGTCAGAGAAAATACAAGAGGAATCAGACATGTTAACATGCTCTAACCTGGTTACTTTAAAGTCTCTTTACACATGCAGCAGCTCAGAAATCAGACAGGTGATTTTGGAACCACGGTTCAAGACTAGTCACAAAAACATCAGATTATTTGGACGGCCAAAGCGGTGAGGAGACAGTTTTTCATTCCAAATGTGTCCGAACGTTTGGTCTCTTTCACGTCCGAACAAGAGGGGAAAAATGATCCCCGGTTGTGTTTTAGATTCTGGTCTGGTTCATGTTCACACTAATGTTTTACAAACAAACCAAGAGAGGTAAACACGACATGGACAGGTAACTTATTGTCATAAATAACGAATATGAGCATTATTAATCCGGACCTCGAATAAAATGACAGAAACAGGATGAAAAACAGGCGTCTTGTAATATTACAGGAGATGGTTACTGTGTTCTCCCGACGTTTAACTTTCTGATTGATCAGGGAGAATCCACACCCTCATATAGATGAATAGATCATAATATACAGATATCCTCCTTGACAGTTCAAACTCTTTCATGTTTTTTTGTGGGCTGACTTCTCACCTTCCTTCTCTCCCTCCTGCTTTCTCCTCCTCTCCTCCTCTGATCTCTCCATCTCCTCCAGTCTCCCTCGCAGAGCTCCACCCTCAGACTCAAGCTCCACCCTCAGGCTCTGGAGCTGACGCGAGAATTCTGCTTTCTGATTGGCTAATTCCTCTCTGAGCTCGACACACCTGTTTTCACTGCAGGAGGAAGAGGAGGACAGGAGCTTGATACGTGCAAAATGTATTGATAGTGAATCAGCTGTTTTCTTGTGTATGAATCAATGAAACATGATTAATAACAGTATTGATAAACCTGTGTGTCAGAGTTTCCTCCAGCTGGGTCTTTTCTCTCTGCAGATCTTTGATCTGTTGTGATTTCTGAGCCGATCTCTCCAGCGCTGCCAGGCTCTCCTTCTTCAGCTCCTCCATGGTGGCGTGGAAAACACTGCTGCTCCGCCCCTCCTCCTCCTGAATCCACCAATCAATCAATCATTCAATCAATCATCGACCAACATTGCTGCTCCTATGGTTTTTCAGCTGTTCAGATGTACACAGGTCCTGTATTCAGTCTGTATGATGCATGGTGAGTAAGGATGTTTAAGTCCAGCTGATCAATACCCAACTTTACAGTAACTTCAGCTGGATGCCCAGCTGGTGATTAACAAACTAACTTCAGCTCCTCTGCAGTGTTTCCTCACATGTCCTGATGTGACTCTTTCTCTCTAGTAAAAACTGAAGGTTTTCATTTTCCACCAAATATCAACCGTGATCATTGATCAATTACTGTCATCTGAGCTGAATCAGACTAAAACATCTTGTCTTGTGGTCGATTTAGTTACCAAATGATCTGATCTTTGTTGTGTGATTTAGTACCTCTACCGTTTTTCTATGAAGGTTCATGTTATAAAACCACTGTACTTTACTGTGATCATCAACCTGATCAGTAGTATTGATAACAGATCAATCAACCCGAAGCCCAGTCGATTAATGAAACCAGAGAAACAAAGGAACAGGAAGAACCTTGACATCCTGTCTCAGACGCTCCACTTCTTGCGTCAGACCGTTGATGGTGTTGGCCTTCTCCTCTGATTGGCTCTCCAGGTCCTGGAGGCGGGTCTTTGAGGTGTCGAGCTGCTCTGATAGGCTGTCACACCTGTCAGTCTGCTCTTTGAGCTGCGTCTGGAGACTGGTCACCTGAAAATGTCATTCAACAGAAAGTGCGGGACAGTAACTATTATTATATTTTGAGTTATCTTTATCGTCATGTTGATGCATCTGCCTGTACTGTTCAGTGTTTCACTGATTACACACTCAGTATCCACTTTATTAGGTACAGCTAGCTAAACCTGTAATAAATCCTCCTCATGAAGGTTCCAATGTTCAGGTGGTGTTGATTCTAGGATCATCATTAGACTATCTGGATCAGTACCTCTGTCTGGAGCTGGAAGATGCCGTTAACCAGAGCTTTGTTCTCCTTCATCAATCTGGATGTTTCCCTCTGCTCCGACTCCAGAGACGACAACACCGAGTCACAGTTTGGACACTCGTTCAGATCTGCAGGAGGGAGTGACAGAGAGAGAGGGAGGGAGTGACAGAGTGGGGAGGGAGGGAGAGAAAGTTGGGGAGTGATAGACAAAATTATCATAGAGCTGGTTATTTTACATTTCTGTGCGATTGCTCCCCGACAAATATTTGACCAAAAGTATGTGGACACCTCCCAACACACACACATACTTATGATATATTGTGATGTGGTCCACTGGGTGTCCACATACTTTTGGCCATGCAGAGTATTTCCCTTTAACAAACTGAGGTTTTCCTACCTGTCAGCTTTTGCACCTTCTGCTCCAGCAAAACTTGCTCCTTCTTCAATTCCTCCACCTCCTCCTCCCGTCTCCTCAGCTCCTCCTCCATCCCCCTCTTCCTCTCCTCCCTCTCTCTCAGCTCAGCGATGGTTTCCTCTTTCTTGTCGTTTTCCTCCTGGAGCCTCCATATCTCCTCCTCCAGAACTGGGGAGACTGAAGAGAAGGAAGGTAAGTAGAATAAAGGCTTTACAGCGTAAACCGCCATCCCTCCATCATCACCTCCTCTTTCTCCTCTCACCTCTCTTCCTTGCTGGTCCTCTCTCCTCCTCGTCCCCCAGAGCTTCACGCTGGCGTTTCCTCGTCTCCTCCTCGTCTCCTCCTGTCCTCCTCAGACAGGCTACAGACTCCACCACAGCATTCTGAAAGACAAGGAGCACCATGGTATCCACAACTGAACCCAAGTTAACATAAACACTAACAGATGATTTGGAAGTGCAGTATTATGTTTGTATTCGAGGGGCTCTGACTTGAATTTGTAAAATAAAGTGTGTGTTTACGTCTCTGGTGGCGTCCACGGCTGCCTGGAGTTTGTTGATGATGTCGTCTTTCTGCTCTAAGATCTCCATCAGCTCTGATAACTTGTGTTGCTGCTGCTCCAGACTCTGGAAACCAAAACCAGACAGTAAAACAACAAATCGGTCAAATGGTTCAGAAGTATTTTCTTTTCTTTAATACATTAAAATGTCTCAGAGAAATTTCACTCTGTGTTTAAATTAAGAAAAAAACTAATCAAATGCACCAAAACAAGAAGAAATAAGAAGACGATAACGACACAGCAGACACCACAGAAGAAGACAGTGGATCTACTGTACCTGCTTGGCTTCCTGCAGCTGGTCATGCGACTGCTGCTTCTCCAGCTGCAGCGCCTCCAGCTCTGAAGGTACAACAGACAGAGGTCAAAGGTCAACGCTACATCAAAGTAAGACACTGTGTGTACCTGCAGTGTGTGTGTGTGTACCTGTAGCATGTGTGTGTTCAGTCAGACAGCGGTGGACACTCTGAGCATCCTCTCTGATCTTCTCCAGGTCTTCAGTCAGTGAGCCGATGATTCCCTCCAACAGAGCCGCCTGCTCCTTCTAACAACCAATCAATCATCAATAATCACTAATAATCATCAGTGATGAGGAGCACCTTGTTAATAAAACACGTGTTTGTAATCACCTTGCCATCGTCGGTGTTGACAGCAGACAGATCGACCGTCTTGCTGACCAGGTTCTTCAGGATCTCGACTCTCTTCTCAGCTCGCTCCTCCAGGATCTCCCTCTCCTTCTCCAGACGATCACTGACACGCACACACAGTAAAACTACATTTCTCTTTCATCTCATTACAAACTGAATTATGTCTTTGTTTTTAGCCCTGCGTCATCATGTCCAACATGATTACGAGGTCTGTTACCTGTAGTCTTTCTCCATCTTGTTGAAGAGCTCCATGAACTCAGCGCTGACTTCTTCTCTGATCTGAGCCTCCAGAACCAAACGCAGCGCTGCCTCTCTGTCCGCCTGCCGACACACACACACAGACGCAGTGTAACAGCTTTGTTAGACTGCAGCCTCTTTCTGGTTGTGAAGAGATGTCTGGTCTCTTCTCCTCGGTGTACCACACTGACTCCTTCACATTAACCAGTAAAATAACATCATACTCTGCATGAAAGAAGCTACGCTGGAAGAATCAGACATTAAATACAAATAAAATCAGTCAAAACAAGTTAGAGAGATACAAACTTAAGAATTTAACTTACAAATAAGAGTTTATAAAAACTCTGCAGCGTTCATTTCCTCAACACGAACTATGACAACTTGTAAGAGATTAAAACGTCTTCAGAAGAGAAATAATCCTCTTCCTGCCTGGAAGTTTTAGACCTGTAGAAAAGGTGAAGATGGTTACCTTCTCTTCTTCCTCCATGGTCCTGTCTTCTTCCTCCTCCTCGTCTTCCTCACCTCCTACCTCCAGCACTGTTCCCTCCATCACACTGTCCTCCTCCTCCCCCCACTCTTCACCGTCCTCATCCTCCAGCACGTCCTCCAGGCTCGTCTCCCAGGCAACCAGCGAGCTCTTCCTGCCCCGCCCCAACACGTTTCTGCGCTGGTCGGCCTCGTCGATGATCATCGACAGCTCCATGGCCGACCTGTGGGGGGCGTCGTCCAGGACCACCGGCCTCGAGTTCAACACCACCACCTGGACAGAGAGAGGCACGGTCCTCTTCATCAAACACACCTGAGATTACAGACGAATCCGCGGCGTTGGAGGAAATAAACAAGCTGCTCTACCTGTTTGTAACACTTTTTAACCTTCCAAGAGACGTATCCAACAGATCCTGCACAAGCTTTTACATGTTGTCATCAAATGCCGTTTAAATGAAGGTTTAAATGTAAAACACTTTAGTCTGTTATCTGCCGCTCCAACAACAAACTGACACTCATGAAATATTACTTCCATTAATCTCCATTAAATCCTCGTGTTTACATCCTGAGAGGCGTGCCGACACAGGGTCGAGCTGGGGTCGCTGAAGACGGGGCGGTCTGTCTACACGGGGCTGACGGTGAGCCGACACTCCGCTGATCTGTTAGCTTGGTATCTTCTATAGTAGCTAAAACATTCTGTGGATGAATCGATTAGTCGATCGATTAACACTTCAGTACCCAGCTCTGGGTGTATGTTTGGATCCAGAAACACCTGTTGGAAAGTTCACTGTACTGTCGTGTGTGTGCTGACCTTCTGGGCGAGAGCGGAGAACTTGAGGACGTTGAGCGTCTCGTCAAAGCAGGACGAGTTCTGGCTTATGTTGACCACCATGGAGACCCGGCCGGCACCACAGAAGAAGAACTGCAGAAAGTGGGTCAGCTTGGACTCCCTGAAGGGAATGTGATGCTGGAACCTGAAGAGAGACAGATCATCCGTCATCCTGGTGTCTTTTCAATCATCACATACACACACACACACACACACACAGTGTTGACATACTTGGCGTGCTGGTTGAGTCTCATGGCGTTGATGCACTTCCCGAGTGTCAGCAGGGAGCTGTTGATGTTTCCTGCTTCCTTCAGTCGCTCTCCAGTGTTGTGAGTCCGAGAACAGCGCTCAGAGCCGGCCAGGTCGCACAGAGCCAGCCTAAACACACAGTGTAGTTAACATAAGCTCATCCCTCCACGCTGAATATAAACAGTGTGATAAAGTGTGGCCGTACTCGCTGATGCTGAGGACTCTGGGAACCCCGACGTCGTCCACCTTGAGGATCCTGATGGAGAAGATGCTGTGGCTGCAGAGACACACAAACCCTGATTACTCCTCAGCTGTCACATCCACACAGCTGACTCTCATCCGATTGGCTCAAGCCACGTTCAGACAGACTCCAGCCCTGTGTGAATTATTATTTAAATCAGGAACTATCTGATCAAACTATCTGATAAACGCAGCCTCCTCATTCACTTCATTGAGACCACAGAGGGCTGCAGGGGAAATGTTGAACCAGGCTCAACTTGTTCTGTGTTGGACAGCGAACATTTCTGGTAGGTGACGTCCAGACTGTTGTGATGAAAGTTGTTTTGGTGTGTGAGAAACCTTTAACCTCCATCTGGACTTCCTGGATCAGGACTGTTTTCAGTCTGAACCCCCACTTAATCAGATATGTTGATCATGTTTGATTACATGTCAGCAGAGCCAAGTACCAAGTCTCAACCAAACCTGTTCTAAAAAAGGGACAGATCTAAAACTGAGGTGTTTAAAAAACAAGGGTTTCTGACCTCCGGCTGGACAGCTGGTTCAGTTTGGTGGAGGAGAAACTCTGGTTCCTCTTCCCGATCTTCATCACTCTGTAGGCCTCCTCAGAGCTGTTTACCTGGACCCACCGCAGGTCTGCAACATAGAGCACACACACATCAGCACACAGCAGCCGGACTGATATATCAGCACAACCAGTTATTTTTTATATTGAATAAACACACACACACACACACACAATGTTACCTTTAATGAAGGAATTTCCTTTGACGTCCTGAGACAGACGCAGCACCGTCCTCCTGTGGTGTCCACTGGGAACCTGAACATCACAGATCAATCAGACGATCAATCACAGTTTTAAGGTTAGAGTTTAGTTTAGGATTACACAAAGGAGGGTCCTCACAAGTATAGCAGTACAAACGTGTGTGTGAGTGTGTTACCTGTTCCAGCAGGTCGTGGATGTTGTCGTTGTAAATCTCACAGAATGAAACCCAAACGGAGAAACGAACGTTTGAGTCAACGTCCAGACAGAAACTGTCGGCTTCAGAGACGCTGTTCACACTGCTGTCAGTGCTGAGAGACGAGCCTGCACACACGCACACACACACACACGTTGAGTACTTCGGATTAACCCTTCACGTCAGAGACCTGACCACAGAGAAATAAAATCACTGACCGTCAAGAAAAGTGGATCTTCCGGATGTCAGACTTTTGTCACTCTGCAGAGACAAAGACTAATTCACTCCACATCCTCACACTGAACACGTGTTTGTATTTGTATTTTCTGTGTGTGTGTGTGTGTGTGTGTGTGTGTGTGTGTCTGACCTCTTTGAGCAGCCTCAGCAGGTTCCTCTTGCTGCTGCTCTCTGCTGCCTGCTGGTCTGGAGTCAGTCTGCTGAAGTCTCTGCAGCGCTGAGGCTTCAGATCAGTCCGGCTGTACAGACGACCATCAATACTGTTAAAGATGACTGACAGAGACCTGGGCAACAGACCCGAGTCATGGTCCGGACCTGATAGACAGACAGACAGACAGTCAGAGAGACACAGAAAGGGACCGGGCTACTGTAGATTGATCGACTGACAAAAATGAATCACCGCTTGATAATCAGTGAACTTTTTCAGTTATTTATTTTGCAAAAATGCTAAACATTTTCTGGCTCCAGGTTCTTAAAAGTGATCATTTGCTTCTCGTTTGTTTACATGCACTAAAGTAAGCAGGTCACTCAGAGAGACCAGGTAAGGCAGGTAACCTGAGAACGTGTTTACGGGCGATGTAGCAACCGGCTGCCTGTAAATCTGTGAGTACATGCAGCAGGTCAGGGATCAGATGTCTCTCCTACACTGACCTTATTTTCAAAGCATGGCCGACTTATTTTAACTGTCAGTGCAGACTGACTGAGAGGACAGACAGACAGACAGGAAGAGAGACAGACAGACACTGAGGTTGTGTTTCTGACCCAGGAACGTGAAGGTCTTTCCAGCGTTGGTGACTCCGTAGGTGAACACCAGACAGTTTCCTCCTTCCAGAACGTCTCGGACCAAACCCCGAACCGAACCTTCAAACACCTTCCTCTGACTAGCCTCTGGATCAAACACCTCAACAACACAACAACCGCTTTAACATGAACATTAGCTTTAAAAAGAAAACCACAAACAGATTCTTCACGAGGCTGTAAGTCTTCTGTGTGAGATAATGCCACAGTACCGACAGACAGGTGACGTCAGTTACCTGTGTGAAGGTGAACCTCTGTGCTGTTTGTGGGAGGGACTTCTCACTCTGTCGGTTTGATTGACAGTTCCTGGGAGCCTTCAGGACCACAGTGTCCGGTCCCTCGATTGTCACACACTCCTGAAGAGCAAAATACACAGAAAAGAAAAGTTTAGAATAAGTTGATGAACGTTGGTAGTTTAATCAACGGACAGAAATGAGTATCTGACTTTAAAGGACCAGACAGTGACTGTGAAGCTGGAGAAGCCAGGGGGAAATCTGCCCCACAGACAGACAGTAATTATAATAAATACAACAAGAGTACAACAATGAAAAGCGAGGAGAAATTAGAAACCAGCGGACACGCCGTCACATCCACATCATATTATTAAATGATATTACATCATTTACAATGAACAGAAATACTTTGTAGCAAAATGTCACCCAGTAGTTATTGAGGATGGTTTGTTAGCTTTATCATTAGAGCTGCAGCTAAAGATTAGTTTCATTATCATAATCTTACTAGCGATGACATGTATAGCCGCATGTCATCATTCAACCGCTGGTTGTCGAGGTGGTGTCCAGGTAATGATGTGGGCTTTGTAGATAATTGGCGGACTTTCTGGAGAAGACCTGGTCTGATTAGGAGAGATGGCATTCATCCCACTTTGGATGGAGCCGCTCTCATATCTAGAAATCTGGCCGAATTTATTAGTGGCCCAAAGCCATGACAGCTCAGAGTTCAGACCATATACTTAATACAGTCTGTGGTCCAGACCAGGAGGCAGCGTTGCAGTCCTACACGCTTCTCTGCGCTTCCATTAGAGCAGTTACCCACCCTAAACTCCACAGAGAGGTTGTCTGCCCCCAGACCACTTAAATTATTTAAATCCAAAGTAAACAGAAGAGGAGTTGCACATAAAAACCTAATAAAAAGTAAAACCACCACTGCAACAGTACAACAAAATAGGAGAATTAAATGTGGACTCTTAAACATCAGATCTCTCTCATCTAAAGCTGTTCTAGTAAACGATCTAATATCAGATCATAATATTGATTTATTTTGTCTCACTGAAACCTGGCTGTGTCAAGGTGAATATGTTAGCCTAAATGAATCCACTCCCCCCAGTCACATTAATACTCACATTCCTCGAGGCTCAGGCCGAGGAGGTGGAGTTGCAGCCATCTTCGACTCAAGCCTATTAATCAAACCTAAACCTAAATTAAATTATAACTCGTTCGAAAGCCTTGTTCTTAGCCTTTCACACCCAACCTGGAAAACAGTACAGCCAATTCTATTTGTTATAGTGTACCGAGCTCCTGGACCGTATTCTGAATTTTTATCTGAATTCTCAGAGTTCTTATCAGGTTTAGTCCTTAAAACAGATAAAATAATTATTGTAGGTGATTTTAATATTCATGTGGATGTAGAAAATGATAGCCTTAGTGCTGCGTTTATCTCATTATTAGATTCGATTGGCTTCTGTCAGAGTGTACATAAACCCACTCACTGTTTTAACCACACCCTCGACCTTGTTCTTGTTTATGGCATTGAAATTGAACATCTAATAGTCTTTCCACAGAATCTTTTTTATCAGACCATTTTCTATTAACTTTTGAATTCCTATTACTGGACTACACGCCATTAGGCAAACATTCCTACACTAGATGTCTATCTGATAGTGCTGTAGCTAAATTTAAGGAAGTGATTCCATCGGCATTTAATTCAGTTCCATGTCTCAATGTAACAGATGACTCCTATGCTAACTTTAGTCCCTCCCAAATTGATCATCTTGTTGATAGTGCTGCAGGCTCACTACGAATAACACTCGACTCTATCGCCCCTCTAAAAAAGAAGATAATAAAACAGAGGAGGTTAGTTCCATGGTATAACCCGCAAACCCGCAAATTAAAACAAACATCGCGAAAACTTGAAAGGAAATGGCGTTCCACCAATCTGGAAGAATCACGTTTAGCCTGGCAAGATAGTCTTAAAATTTATAGGAAGGCCCTCCGTAATGCCAGAGCAGCTTACTACTCATCATTAATAGAGGAAAATAAGAACAACCCCAGGTTTCTGTTCAGCACTGTAGCCAGGCTGACAGAGAGTCACAGCTCTGTTGAGCCATGTATTCCTATAGACCTCAGTAGTAATGACTTTATGAGCTTCTTTAATGATAAAATTCTAACTATTAGAGACAAAATTCAGCACCTCCTGCCCTCAGTTGGTACTGACTTATCTTCAAACACAGGAACCTTAGAAACAACTGTAAAACCTGTACATTTAGACTGCTTTTCTCCCATCAACCTTAATCAACTAACTTCCATGATTTCTCATCTAAGCCATCAACGTGTCTCTTAGACCCCGTCCCAACTAGGCTGCTTAAAGAAAGTTTACCCTTAGTTAGCACTTATTACTAGATATGATCAATCTGTCCTTATTTAAAGGCTATGTGCCACAGTCCTTTAAAGTAGCTGTAATTAAGCCTCTTCTTAAAAAGCCCACTCTTGATCCAGGGATTTTGTCAAATTATAGACCTATATCTAACCCTCCTTTTCTCTCTAAGGTCCTTGAGAAAGCAGTCGCCAATCAGTTGTGTGACTTTCTACACAACAACAAGCTGTTTGAGGATTTTCAGTCAGGATTTAGAGTGCATCATAGCACAGAGACAGCACTGGTGAAAGTTACAAATGACCTTCTAATTGCATCAGACAAAGGACTTGTCTCTGTACTTGTCTTACTAGATCTTAGTGCTGCATTCGATACCATTGACCATCACATTCTATTACAGAGACTAGAACATTTTATTGGCATTAAAGGCACCGCACTAAGCTGGTTTAAATCCTATTTATCAGATCGATATCAGTTTGTACACGTTAATGATGAATCCTCTATGCACGCCAAAGTTAGTCACGGAGTTCCACAAGGTTCTGTGCTTGGACCAATTCTATTTACCTTGTATATGCTTCCTTTAGGCAATATTATTAGGAAGCACTCCATAAATTTTCATTGTTATGCAGATGATACCCAATTATATTTATCGATCAAGCCAGATGAAACCAATCAATTAGCTAAACTTCAAGCATGCCTTAAGGACATAAAACCTGGATGACCTGCAATTTTCTGATGTTAAACTCAGACAAAACCGAAGTTATTGTACTTGGCCCCGAACACCTTCGAAACACATTATCTAAAGATATAGTTTCTCTAGATGGCATTGCCCTGGCCTCCAGCGAAACCGTAAGGAATCTTGGAGTTATCTTTGATCAGGATATGTCCTTTAACTCCCACATAAAACAAACTTCAAGAACTGCCTTTTTTCATTTACGTAACATTGCAAAAATCAGGCACATCCTATCTCAAAAAGATGCAGAAAAACTAGTCCATGCATTTGTTACGTCTAGGCTGGATTATTGCAACTCTCTATTATCAGGCTGCCCCAATAAATCCCTTAAGACTCTCCAGCTGATTCAGAATGCTGCGGCACGTTTACTGACAAGAACCAGAAAAAGAGAACATATTTCTCCAATATTAGCTTCTCTACACTGGCTCCCTGTAAAATCCAGAATAGAATTTAAAATCCTTCTCCTCACCTTCAAAGCCCTAAATGGTCAGGCACCATCATATCTTAAAGAGCTCATAGTACCCTATTACCCCACTAGAGCACTGCGCTCCCAGAATGCAGGGTTCCTTGTGGTTCCTAGAGTCTCTAAAAGTAGAATGGGAGCCAGAGCCTTCAGCTATCAAGCTCCTCTCCTGTGGAACCAGATCCCAGTTTGTGTACGGGAGGCGGACAACCTCCTCACATTTAAGAGTAGGCTTAAGACTTTCCTCTTTGATAAAGCTTATAGTAGGGCTGACTCAGGTGACCCCTGAGCCCCCCCTTAGTTATGCTGCTATAGGCCTAGACTGCCGGGGGACTTCCTATGATGCACTGAGCTCCTTTCTCCTCCTCTTCCTCTCCATCTGTACGCCCTCATATCCCATCAATGCTTGTTATTAATTCAACTTCTTCCCGTAGTTGTGTGCTTTCTCTCCTCTCTCTCTCTCTCCTCCCCTTCTGTTGCTTTCTGCAGGTGTTTCTGCCTCTGGAGCTGTGGAGTCTGGGTCTGTGGTTGCTGCCGCCTGCTGCCCCCGTGCTCCTGCTCTGCACCCGCTGATGCTATTGCTGTTGTTGCTGTTATTAGTATTGCTATTATAATGTTGCTCTTAGTGTTGTTTCTGTTGGTGTTAACATCAATGCCATTACCATATCTATGCTGTATTGAGCTGCTGTATGTTCTCTTTCCTCCTGCTCTCTCTCTCCCGCTCCCCCCTTCCCCCTTCAACCCAACCGGTCGAGGCAGATGACCGCCCACCTTGAGCCTGGTTCTGCTCGAGGTTTCTACCTGTTAAAAGGGAGTTTTTCCTTGCCACTGTCGCATAGTGCTTGCTCATGGTGGGAACTGTTGGGTCTCTGTAAATATAAAGAGTCGGTCTAGACCTGCTCTATTCGAAAAAGTGCCCTGAGATAACTTTGTTATGATATGGTGCTATATAAATAAAACTGAATTGAATTTCTAGATGAATCGTTTTGTCTATAAATGTCGATATAATTTCCCAAGGTGCTCAAAGTGACGTCTTCAACTGCCTTGTTTTGTCCGACCAAAGATTACAGTTCTCTCTGACAGAGAAAAGGATTAAATCTTCACATTTGAGAATCTGGAACCAGCTACTTTGACAGTTTTGCCTAAAAAATTACTGAAAAGATTTATTGATTATCAAAATAGTTGCCAATGAATTTTCTGTCAATCTAATCGCAATGTTGGTGGATGTTGTTATTTACCTTGAATTTTAGTCTTACTGTGGTTATTATAATTATTATGCAGAAAATATCCAACAACCATTATTTTATCAAAATAAAAGTTTGGGGTCATTTAAATCAGTATGAGTCCGTCAGAGAAAGTGTGTGTGTGTGTTACCTGTGACCCTCCATTGTTGCTCTCGACTGCAGTGAACGGTCGAACCCTCAGGAAGACCTGCAGGTTCTCCGACTGCGATGGAACGCTGTCCTGATGAGAGGGAAAGAAAGAAATCACCCTGAAGAACCTCCAGCAAAATCAGCAACATCCTACTGATCAGCTCCATAAAGATACCAACAGTGCAGACAGACAGACAGACAGGCAGACAGACAGGCAGGCAGACAGACAGGCAGGCAGACAGACAGACAGGCAGGCAGACAGGCAGACAGACAGGCAGACAGGCAGACAGGCAGGCAGGCAGGCAGACAGGCAGGCAGACAGGCAGACAGGCAGACAGGCAGGCAGACAGGCAGACAGACAGGCAGACAGGCAGGCAGGCAGACAGGCAGGCAGACAGGCAGACAGGCAGGCAGACAGGCAGGCAGACAGGCAGACAGGCAGACCTGCGCTGGTAGAGCAGCAAATTCCCCGAGCAGATCTCTCCTGATGTCGTCCACCTCCACCGGCCCGACTCTCTCCGGCTTCCCAGCTAAACAAGACTCCATCATCATCTTCACACACACACACACACACACACACACACACACACACACACACCATGTAAACATCAGTCACATTTTGCAGTCTTTCAATTCTCAACTCCACTTCTGCACATCAACAGCACCCTCATCCGTTCAGTCGGTGAAATTTAAACCAGAGCATGAATCCATTAAAGATCAATTTCATAACCGAGTGTTTCCAACTGATGAAGAGCAGGCAAACCCATTCAGAGGTCGACATCTTTAAACAGGTACGTGTGATGGACGGCATATCTATGCGGATTTTACCAGTGGAACTAGACGATTTAAAATATTTCTTTATTCACGATCTACCTCGTATGTAAGCGAGAAGATAAACAAAAACAGATTTAAATGTGAAGATATTTGAGCGGAGTTCGGCGTGACTTTTAACAATGAAGGAGGAGGCAACATATCCGAGCTGTAAACAAGAAAGTCGGTTAGACAAACACATAATCCGCATTACTTAATAGTCAGAAGAGACACTTAGCAGCCACACATCAGTAAATGAGATCTGAAAATCATTTTTAAACTACTGTTAACTTTGTTGTTAGCATTAGCCACAACTAGCTAACCCTCAAATACACACGCGTGTATTTGTTTCGTTTCTGGGTGCAGAAATCTCATTAAACCCCAGCTCTAAAACTTAGACCCACATTGTCTGGACCGTTAACTCACTCCGGGTGTGTTTATTGTCCAGAAACCACCGAAAGACGCCCGGTTCCGTCGGACCCGCCTGCTTCTCTGTCCGCGGTCCACTTTTAAACTGGGGCTGGTGACCAATCAGAGGGCTGGCACAGCGGAACGTCACGCAGATCTCGTTCGCGCCCTCGGATACGACCTCGCGAGACTATGTAAACGACGCAGGGATTGTACTGGGACAGTTTTATACAGTTAAAAAGAAACTCATAATGTTGTATTATACAGTGTGTATTTCCGTGAATTCTTCATGGGTGTATTATAAGGATATCCGCGGAATTCCTCAAAAGAAAGAGTAAACAACAACGGCGGGTGAGATTGACGTCATCGGCGGGGACAGAGCGGATTACAGGCTCAGAGAAGCAGCTAGCTGCTACTTTAGCACCTCACGCGTTATTAGCGTTATTAGCGCGTTATTAGCCTCTGTGAAACGGGTTCTAGCGCTTTACTGAAGAGACGCCAAACTGCGTCGTAAAAACAGCAGAAGACGTCGAGTGTGAGCGACCCGGTTTCCTTGACAACGGTGATTATCGATCCAATGGCAGATTATCGATAGAAACGTGCTGTAACTCTTCAGTGTAACGTCAGTGTTTGTTCTCTGCTCATCATTAACGTCTCGGTATTTATTCAGTGTAATAAATTAATGCAAATTAACAACTTTAAATATGATTATTATTAAATGAAGGAAAATATATTTAAATCTTTAAAGAGACGGACTTCGAGTCAGTCCTGGTTCTGATGTGTGCGCGTGTGTTCAGGACTCACCTGTACAGCAGGTGACCCCCACACCGGCTGTCGTCATGTCTGTGGACTCGAGCGGTGACGGCGGGAAGTGGCTGGACGCTCACTACGACCCGGTGGCGGGTCTGCACTCCTTCTCGTCCTGCGTGGACCTGGCAGACCTGAGCGGGGACGGGGAGAGTCGGCTGGTGGTGGGGGACCTGGGCTCCGGCTCCTCGGGCATGAAGCTGAAGGTGTACCGGGGCACGGCGCTGATGAGCGAGAGCACCCTGCTGGACCTGCCCGCCGGCCTCGTCGCCTTCTTCATGGACCTGCACGAGCCGCGCATCCCCGCCGTCGCCGTGGCGTCCGGACCCTGCGTCTACGTCTACAAAAACCTGCGGCCCTACTTCAAGTTCACGCTGCCCGGCCTGGAGGTCCACGCGCTGGAGCAGGTCTGTGTGCGACGGCAACGCGGAGAAACCTCTGCACTCACATCTGTATTTCAAATGTTAAGTCTCAAAATAAAACCATAAACTAATAAAAACTCCTGTTTAGGTAAGTTAGACTTTATTAGCTTCACCTGTAATTCAGTGCAGCCCACCCCAACTGCTCTGCCATGAATTCTACCTGTACCAAGTTCTTTTTACTAACATTTTCAATGCAGGACTTTTACTGCAGTAAAGGATCTGAGTACTGCAAGTCTCTGCAGGTTGATTTTATAGATTGATTGGTTTGAAGTGACAGCAGCAGGAATGTGGGGGGTGTGCAGTGTGCTGCGAATACAGCCGACTGTACCTGTGACGTGTTGTGCTGCTCTGATTGGTCAGGACGTGTGGCAGCAGGTGAGGGAGGGTCAGATCGACCCTCTGACCCTGAAGGAGATGTTGGAGGGCATCAGGAAGAAGGCCGACGTCCCGCTGTCCGTCCGCTCGCTCAGGTTCCTCTCTCTAGAGACCGGCGACATGGACGAGTTCGTCCAGCTGCACAAACAGCAGCCAATCAGACGGCAGGTAAAGCGCAAGACAAGATCAATATCATAATTGATGTTTTAGCGTGATATTATGTTAAGGCAGCATCCCCCGCCCCCGCTCACACTCTCATTGGTCCGTCCCCGCCTGCGTTTCAGACCGTCATCACCTGCATCGGCACTCTGAAGAAGAGCACGGCTGACGAGGACGGCGTCAGCTGTCTGGTGATCGGTACAGAGAGCAGCGACGTCTACGTGCTCGACCCTGAAGCCTTCATCATCCTCTCCAAGGTGAGTTCAGTGTTCAGACAGCGTTGAACAGAAGCTGCTAAAACAACTTCACACATAAACATTTTTTCACTCAACACAAAAGGTCCACTTACTTGTTGTTTCCAGAGCTTTCAGCTGTCATCTCATGGCTTTCCTCAGTGGATGGAGTTGCTCAGTTGTCATGGAGATGGTTTATTTGTTGTCACGTGACCTAACTATGCAGTGTTGGTCATGTGATAACATTTACTGAAAATACATAATAAAATACTAAATTAGATCACCATCTCCATGACAACTGAGCAAACTCCACCCACTGAGGAAAGCCATGAGATGTGGCTGAAAGCTTCAGTAAGTTGGACCTTGTGTTGAGTGTTTCTGTGAGGCTGAAACTCTGAATCGTGTCCGTGTGACTGTTGAAGATGTCGCTGCCCGCTGCTCCCACCATGATGGACGTGACGGGTCAGTTCGACGTGGAGTTCCGCATCACGGTGGCGTGTCGCAACGGCAACATCTACATCCTGCGCAGGTGAGACCCACACCTGACTGAGAGAGGGGAAACTCACCTGTACCCCTCCTGTTACATCTCATTCAACACGTTGCAAAGGCTGATACACCCAAAACAAACTGAACAAACTCAAACCTTTTTGACCCTTGTTTGATGCCATAGAACTGATTTTAGAAAATGACTGAAACAAATTGAATTTGAAGATGAAACATGAAATAAGACTCAGACCTGACAGGTGTTTGTGCTGCTGCTCTTCAGGGAGTCGGACAAACCGAAGTACTGCATCGAGCTGTCGTCTCACCCGGTGGGTCTGGTGAGAGTCGGGAAGAACGTGGTGGTCGGCTGCACCGACGAGAGCCTGCAGGGCTTCACACAGAAGGTAAAACTGGGCTCACATGATGATAGACTTTAGATTTGTGATGACAAATGAAGTCTGAGGAGGAAACTGTGTCAACCACAGCCACAGAGAAATGTCCTGAAGGCTGGAGTTTGGATCAGTTACTAAGACAAAGACGACGGAGGCAGAGAGGAGCTCAGGAGGAACTAAACTCAGGAGCAAAATCACTTGTGAGGCTACACTTAGACACAGAGGTGCTTTGAGCTAAATGCTAATAACAGCATGCTAACATGCTAAACATCAGCATGCTAACATGCATCACAATCCATCCAATAGTTGTCATGGAGATGGTTTAGTTGTTATCACATGACTGTGCTGCTAACAGGCTCAAAACAGTGAACTGTCTGTGTTCCTCTTGTTGTGTCTTCAGGGGAAGAAGCTGTGGAAGGCCGACCTTCCCACTCCCATCACCACCATGGCTGCCATGGACCTCCCCACCAGGGGCTTCCAGGCGGTTCTGGTGGGCCTGGCCAACTGTGAGGTCCAGCTGTACCGGGACAAGAACCTGCTGAGCACCATCAAGACACCCGACGTGGTCACCAGTATCTGCTTCGGCCGATATGGCCGCGAGGACGGGACCCTCATCATGACCACCAAAGGAGGGGGCCTAATGGTGAAGATCCTGAAGAGGACGGCAACCTTCGACGACAGGGACAGCGCCCCCGGGCCGCCGCTGGCCCAGAGCGTCCGCCTCAACGTGCCCAAGAAGACCAAGCTGTACGTGGACCAGACGCTGAGGGAGCGTGAGAACTGCCTGGACATGCACTGCGCCTTCCAGATGGACCTGAGCCGCCTGCGTCTGGCCTCCGCCAAAGCCTACGTCAAGGCCCTGGAGTCCAGCCTGACGCCGATGTCCTCCAGCCTCACCGAGCCGCTCAAGATGAACGCCGTGGTGCAGGGCCTTGGCCCGTCCTTCAAACTGACCCTCAACGTCCAGAACACGGCGGCGTGTCGGCCCGTCATGAACCTGGCAATCAGCTTCCTGTACGATGAGAGCCTGTACAGAATGAGGAACCCGTACATGAGGATCCCCCTGCTGGTGCCCGGACTCATCTACCCTGTGGAGACCTTCGTGGAGTGCACGAGCGACAAAGGCATCTCTGACATCATCAAGGTGTTCGTCCTGCACGAGGGGAAGAGCTCCCCGCTGCTGACCGCCCACATCAACATGCCCATCAGCGAGGGACTGACGCTCAACTGACAACACGACTCCAAACAACACAGGACTGAACTGAGAACAGAAAAGCTCACCTGGCTTCGGGAGCCGTTTAGCAGAATACTTCTTGTAGTCGGGTCAGATCATGGTCGCTCCAGAATCCGGTCCAGAGTCTGTGACCAGACCGAGACCACGTCCTCAGAAGGGTCTCAGTGTGGTTGTTTTGCTCTGCACACAAGTACAGTTGTTATGTTCAGATCTGCACAAACAAATCATACCAACCAACCAGAGTCTGATTGAACCGGACTAAACAACAAGGTTTGAAAACAGCTGGAGACCGGTTTAAAACGAGAGTCTCAGTCCACTTCCAATCAGACTCTGGTGACCCATTTGTGGCGTGAAAGCAAACAGACCAACTAGGACCGCGAGAGAGTAGATCTGTGATTTTAGCAGGAATTCAAACCTGAACTACTGTTGATAGATCGAGCTGTTAAGAAACTGATCTCCTGATGTGTATAAGTGATGTGTAGCCTGTTTATATACTAGATCACCTGGTGACCATGGTAACCCATATGTCTGCACATGGTTTCCTATGATCAAACAGAAAGTGAAAAGGAGTTTAAACAGAGGTGTGAAAGAGCACCACCTGCTGGTCAGCTGCCAGTAAACTTTTGCTGACTTGAGCTTAGTGGAACTCCGTTCATCAAAAAATGAAAGTACACGAGCTGCTGACGTATCAGATCAGATTCTTCATGAATGTTTTTATTCCTCACAGAAAGATTTTAGAGATTTCTACGACTGAATTTACGACATAAAATGTTTAACTGCACTGGTGACCATTTCAGACCTTTGTAGATTTTTCCAGAACCTGCAGAAGTCTGGATGTATAATGTTGTCAGTTTGTAAAGATTAGTTTAAGTTTGTTTAAATGTTTAAACAGTAGTGATGTTGGATGTGTGTGTGTGTTTGAGCTCTCAGGGATAAAAATCACTGCAGACAAAAGACTTATGGTTTTGTTCATGAAGGTTTTTAGAGAAACATTAACAGGACAAATACTGTATGTTCTAAATATTCTGTGTTTTTTTATTTAGTCTTGTGTGAAGTAAAATAAAACAATAAACAGCATGTTTGTCCAGAATTCATCACTGTGAAAATGATTTTCTAGAACGTTTCTAAAAAATGAGTTTGGTGTTTCCAGGAAATTTTCCTTGAAAGCGAAGCTCAATTTAAACCCAAATAAATATTCAATGATTAATTTATTATTGAAAACTTGACTCTTCAGATGTGCAGAATTGTATCCTCGCCAGACATAAAATTACAATGTATTAACTTAATACAGCTTCAAAAAACAGCGTCTGCTGTTGGGACACAAACTCAGGGCCGATGCCAGACCAAGGGAAGTTCTGGCACCAATCACACAGGTTTATGTTCTGACCACCAGTTTGAATTATTTACACTTTGTTCTGTGGAGGTTTTTTCCATCAGTCTGGCAGACGGGTCAAAATACCCATGAGCCTCGGCTGCCGTTGCTATGGAGAGGAAGGTGTGAATCAGAGCTCAAAAAGCTTCGTTGTTCAATTCGTAAACAAACCACGTCGCTACAGCAGCTGAATTCATCCAAAACTGACCCAGGATCAGAAAGTGAGTTCAGTAAAGCTGCAGATTATAAAATCAGTTTTCCCAACAGATTCATATTTCCTGTTCATGTGTTTCTGAACTACAGAAGTCATTCAACTGTCAGTCACCTGACACTGGAGGAAAAGACAAAGGTCGACAAAGTTTACCTGGAAATACGCAGGCTGGAGGAGCTTCTAGAGAACAGGGAGAGGCAGGTCGAAGCTGAACACAAAAAGAGCCACAAGACCATCAAAGATTTTGAGGCACAGATCTCCCGCCTCAAGAAAACTCTCCGATACCGGGTGGACCAGGTGAATTTCATCCAGCACATGAGCCAGGTGGAGTACGACACGCTGGCAGCAAGACTGGCGGAAGAGAAAGAAAAACTCTCAAAGCAGCTGCAGAGCAGAGAAGCTGAATTCCTCCAGACCGAGAAAGCCTGGGAGGAAAAATACGACACTCTGGAGGAGAAGTTCAGGAACGAGCAGGACGAGAAAGAACAGACCTGGGAAACCAGATCAAAACAGCTGGAGGAAGAGAACAAAGAACTGGAGGAGCGTTCTCTGAAAATGAAGAAGAGGAGAGGTTTCTTGTCTTGCAAGAAGTGGGTGAAGACTGAATAGACAAAGGTGGAGAAAAAGTAAAAAAGAAAAGACGGAGATGAAAAATAAACAAAAGGAAGAGAAAAAGAAAAAAAATGAGGCAATGACGGAGAAGAAGAAGAAGAAGGGTTTATTTAGCTGGATGCACAAGAAGAAGAAGTGTAACAGCGACAGTGAGGTGGAGGAGGCTGCTGGATGTTCAACTCAGGCTGAACAACAGTAGCTCCCTCTTCCTCCCCCCTTCACCTCTCCACCCTTTCTCCCTCACCCCCTCCCTCCCTCACCCTCCACCCTCAGCCCTACCCTCCATCCCCCCACCCCCCCTCCCATCCCCTAAAGTTAAAGGGCAGCACAGTGGCTCAGTGATTAGCACTGCAGCCTCACAGAAACACCTCCACCTTGTTTCTGGGTGGATGTTCATCCCTGTGTCTGCGTGGGTTTTCTCTGAGTGCTTCGGTTTCCTCCCACAGTCCAAAGACATGCACATTAGGCTAATTGGAAACTCGAAATTGCCCCCAAATACATTAAAAATAAAATAAAATAAAATCCAATTAACAATCAATCAAATAAAATTCCAATCATATTTCTGCTTGTGTCGTCCTCTCTGAATAAGGATATACAGTGTAAATACAATTGTATGATATTATAGTTGCTATAAAGTATAAAGTACTGCTGTGTGTCATCAAATACTGCTGTTTGAAGTTATGATTTAAACGACACTGAAGTCCTATTTTGGACTAAAACAAGCTAACTGTATGTAAAGTAGTTCAAACTAGCTAACTGTATATATATATGAAGTTATGATTTAAACAACACAAGTCCTATGTGGACAGGATCAGTGTTACGTAATAAAATACGTCGTTCCAAATGGTAAATTACAGGAACTGGTTCTGTAACAGACAATAATATTCTGCAGGAAAACCATGTGACCTTCATCACCAACGGGTTTAACATTATTTCTAATATTAGTGTTATTCACCAGTAATTATTTAGCTGTCATTGAATTGCAGAGTTGCAGTCCTACACGCTTCTCTGCGCTTCCATTAGAGCAGTTACCCACCCTAAACTCCACAGAGAGGTTGTCTGCCCCCAGACCACTTAAATTATTTAAATCCAAAGTAAACAGAAGAGGAGTTACACATAAAAACCTAATAAAAAGTAAAACCACCACTGCAACAGTACAACAAAATAGGAGAATTAAATGTGGACTCTTAAACATCAGATCTCTCTCATCTAAAGCTGTTCTAGTAAACGATCTAATATCAGATCATAATATTGATTTATTTTGTCTCACTGAAACCTGGCTGTGTCAAGGTGAATATGTCAGCCTAAATGAATCCACTCCCCCCAGTCACATTAATACTCACATTCCTCGAGGCTCAGGCCGAGGAGGTGGAGTTGCAGCCATCTTCGACTCAAGCCTATTAATCAAACCTAAACCTAAACTAAATTATAACTCGTTCGAAAGCCTTGTTCTTAGCCTTTCACACCCAACCTGGAAAACAGTACAGCCAATTCTATTTGTTATAGTGTACCGAGCTCCTGGACCGTATTCTGAATTTTTATCTGAATTCTCAGAGTTCTTATCAGGTTTAGTCCTTAAAACAGATAAAATAATTATTGTAGGTGATTTTAATATTCATGTGGATGTAGAAAATGATAGCCTTAGTGCTGCGTTTATCTCATTATTAGATTCGATTGGCTTCTGTCAGAGTGTACATAAACCCACTCACTGTTTTAACCACACCCTCGACCTTGTTCTTGTTTATGGCATTGAAATTGAACATCTAATAGTCTTTCCACAGAATCTTTTTTTATCAGACCATTTTCTATTAACTTTTGAATTCCTATTACTGGACTACACGCCATTAGGCAAACATTCCTACACTAGATGTCTATCTGATAGTGCTGTAGCTAAATTTAAGGAAGTGATTCCATCGGCATTTAATTCAGTTCCATGTCTCAATGTAACAGATGACTCCTATGCTAACTTTAGTCCCTCCCAAATTGATCATCTTGTTGATAGTGCTGCAGGCTCACTACGAATAACACTCGACTCTATCGCCCCTCTAAAAAAGAAGATAATAAAACAGAGGAGGTTAGCTCCATGGTATAACCCGCAAACCCGCAAATTAAAACAAACATCGCGAAAACTTGAAAGGAAATGGCGTTCCACCAATCTGGAAGAATCACGTTTAGCCTGGCAAGTTAGTCTTAAAATTTATAGGAAGGCCCTCCGTAATGCCAGAGCAGCCTACTACTCATCATTAATAGAGGAAAATAAGAACAACCCCAGGTTTCTGTTCAGCACTGTAGCCAGGCTGACAGAGAGTCACAGCTCTGTTGAGCCATGTATTCCTATAGACCTCAGTAGTAATGACTTTATGAGCTTCTTTAAAGATAAAATTCTAACTATTAGAGACAAAATTCAGCACCTCCTGCCCTCAGTTGGTACTGACTTATCTTCAAACACAGGAACCTTAGAAACAACTGTAAAACCTGTACATTTAGACTGCTTTTCTCCCATCAACCTTAATCAACTAACTTCCATGATTTCCTCATCTAAGCCATCAACGTGTCTCTTAGACCCCGTCCCAACTAGGCTGCTTAAAGAAATTTACCCTTAGTTAGCACTTATGTACTAGATATGATCAATCTGTCCTTATTAACAGGCTATGTGCCACAGTCCTTTAAAGTAGCTGTAATTAAGCCTCTTCTTAAAAAGCCCACTCTTGATCCAGGGATTTTGTCAAATTATAGACCTATATCTAACCCTCCTTTTCTCTCTAAGGTCCTTGAGAAAGCAGTCGCCAATCAGTTGTGTGACTTTCTACACAACAAGCTGTTTGAGGATTTTCAGTCAGGATTTAGAGTGCATCATAGCACAGAGACAGCACTGGTGAAAGTTACAAATGACCTTCTAATTGCATCAGACAAAGGACTTGTCTCTGTACTTGTCTTACTAGATCTTAGTGCTGCATTTGATACCATTGACCATTACATTCTATTACAGAGACTAGAACATTTAATTGGCATTAAAGGCACCGCACTAAGCTGGTTTAAATCCTATTTATCAGATCGATATCAGTTTGTACATGTTAACGATGAATCCTCTATGCACGCCAAAGTTAGTCACGGAGTTCCACAAGGTTCTGTGCTTGGACCAGTTCTATTCACCTTATATATGCTTCCTTTAGGCAAAATTATTAGGAAGCACTCCATAAATTGTCATTGTTATGCAGATGATACCCAATTATATTTATCAATCAAGCCAGATGAAACCAATCAATTAGCTAAACTTCAAGCATGCCTTAAGGACATAAAAACCTGGATGACCTGCAATTTTCTGATGTTAAACTCAGACAAAACCGAAGTTATTGTACTTGGCCCCGAACACCTTCGAAACACATTATCTAAAGATATAGTTTCTCTAGATGGCATTGCCCTGGCCTCCAGCGAAACCGTAAGGAATCTTGGAGTTATCTTTGATCAGGATATGTCCTTTAACTCCCACATAAAACAAACTTCAAGAACTGCCTTTTTTCATTTACGTAACATTGCAAAAATCAGGCACATCCTATCTCAAAAAGATGCAGAAAAACTAGTCCATGCATTTGTTACGTCTAGGCTGGACTATTGCAACTCTATTATCAGGCTGCCCCAATAAATCCCTTAAGACTCTCCAGCTGATTCAGAATGCTGCGGCACGTTTACTGACAAGAACCAGAAAAAGAGAACATATTTCTCCAATATTAGCTTCTCTACACTGGCTCCCTGTAAAATCCAGAATAGAATTTAAAATCCTTCTCCTCACCTTCAAAGCCCTAAATGGTCAGGCACCATCATATCTCAAGAGCTCATAGTACCCTATTACCCCACTAGAGCACTGCTCCCAGAATGCAGGGTTCCTTGTGGTTCCTAGAGTCTCTAAAAGTAGAATGGGAGCCAGAGCCTTCAGCTATCAAGCTCCTCTCCTGTGGAACCAGATCCCAGTTTGTGTACGGGAGGCGGACAACCTCCTCACATTTAAGAGTAGGCTTAAGACTTTCCTCTTTGATAAAGCTTATAGTAGGGCTGACTCAGGTGACCCCTGAGCCACCCCTTGGTTATGCTGCTATAGGCCTAGACTGCCGGGGGACTTCCTATGATGCACTGAGCTCCTTTCTCCTCCTCTTCCTCTCCATCTGTACGCCCTCATATCCCATCAATGCTTGTTATTAATTCAACTTCTTCCCGTAGTTGTGTGCTTGCTCTCCTCTCTCTCTCTCTCTCTCTCTCTCTCCCCTTCTGTTGCTTTCTGCAGGTGTTTCTGCCTCCGGAGCTGTAGAGTCTGGGTCTGTGGTTGCTGCCGCCTGCTGCCCCCGTGCTCCTGCTCTGCACCCGCTGATGCTATTGCTGTTGTTGCTCTTGTTATTAGTATTGCTATTATAGTGTTGCTCTTAGTGTTGTTTCTGTTGGTGTTAACATCAATGCCATTACCATATCTATTGCCTTACATCCCTATGTGGAACTATATTGTGCTGCTGTATGTTCTCTTTCCTCCTGTTCCCCCCCCCCCCTGACCGCCCACCTTGAGCCTGGTTCTGCTCAAGGTTTCTACCTGTTAAAAGGGAGTTTTTCCTTGCCACTGTCGCATAGTGCTTGCTCATGGTGGGAACTGTTGGGTCTCTGTAAATATAAAGAGTCGGTCTAGACTTGCTCTATTCGAAAAAGTGCCCTGAGATAACTTTGTTATGATATGGCGCTATATAAATAAAACTGAATTGAATTGAATTATTAACACAGTTGTAAACTGCAGTTTCCCTACCAGGAGAACATCGGAGTGGACAACGCCATCATTTACCTGCTACACCTGGCTTCTTCCCACCTGGACAAGGCTGGGAGCACAATGAGGATCATGTTCTTTGATTCCTCCAGAACACTTGTGTCCTGGACAAACTGCACCTGTCAGATAAATGTAGTGCAGTAAAACGTTCAATATTTCCCTCTGAAATGTGGTGGAGTAGAAGTATAAAGTAGCTTAAGATGGAAATACTCAAGTAAAGTACAAGGACACGAAAAGTGTACTTCAGTACAGTATTTGAATAAATATATTTCTACACTGTCTGGAGGTCAAATAAAGGTAAGGCCAGGTAAACAGCTACTGATTGAACGTTCACAGTCCAGAGAGCTCTGCTGCTGGTCAACACAGACAGCGACAGTTTGTTTCTGCTCCGGCTTTCTACATCTCGTCATGTTTGATCCTCGTCATTGTGAAATAATAAAAACCACAGAGTGTTTGTTTACAGCCTGTTGACTGGAAACATCTGGACCTGCTGCTGTGGACTTTTCACTGTGTTGAAAGAGGAACACCAGCCTCTATAAAACCTGAGTGAAGCTTGAGTGAAGCGTCAGAGGGATCAGAAGAAACTCTTTATCTGGATCAAACTTTGACATGAAGATGAGATGTGTCGTCGTTTTGCTGGGTGAGAAACTAAATCAGCTGCTGCTGATGTTGATGAGTTCATATTGATTATAACGGACTGATCGGAAGCTTTAAACTTCAAATTCTTATCAATCCTGCTGCAGCTTTTTATATTTTAAACCTCTTGATTGTCAATATTTAACATCTCGTTCGTTGTGATCAACAGTAAAGTTGATTTTATGTCCTCTAATCATTTATTTTAAAGTATGTGGTCTGAACATTTTCTCCATACTGTCAAATACAAGCATCATTAAGAGTCAATAAAATGTAATTCATAGAAGAAAACATAGTTTGAAATAAATGAAAGAGCAAATATTGACTCTGCTTACCTGTTGAATGAATTACTATGAACAGAAGAGAAAACGTTCATATTTCACTGTGAATAAACGATCATTCAGGTGTTCAGATTTATCTGCAGGTGCATCAGTGAACCTTTGGCTGCTGTGTGTGTTTGTGTGTTTACATGTATTGATGCCGTTGTGGGGACTGACCTCCCATATGGGGGACAAACATCAGGTCCCCACATGGTAAACTAGTAAATGTCAGTGTTCAGACTTGGTTTTTGGTAAAGGTTAGTGTAAGTTAGGGAATTAATGTAAGTCAATGTAACGTCAAAACAAGTGTGTGTGTGTGTCCAGCTATGGTGTGTGTGAGTGTGTGTGACGGCATGAAGTTCGGTCAGCTCTGCAGTGGAAACTCTGACAACAGCAGGAGGACGTCAGACGGCTGGGGAGCAGGACATTACGGAGCCAGGCGGTAACAACTACACAGTAACACCACACAGTCACACAGGTGCATTGTGGGAAATGTAGGCACCAATCAGGGTATCTCCACCTCTGCTGCTCAGATTTCGCTCAGGAGACACGGGGGTATAGCTTACTGAATATTCAAGTAAATTTACGTACAACTGGTTAAAACAGAAAGACATTTGAAGACGTCAGCTTGGACTCTGAGAAACTTTTATACATTTTGAATTCTGCGCAATGAATGGATGAATTGGTAAAACAACAGATGACTTGATGTGTGTGTGGGTGTGATGTCTGCTGTGTTTCAGGGGGAGCAGAGACCACCAAGGTCTGGACATCGTGTGCAGAGATGGATCGGTGGTCTACGCTCCGTTTGATGTGACTCTCCACGGAAAGGTCACCGTCTACACCGACCCTGCGAAGGCCGCCATCAACAGCGGCATCAACCTGAGAGGAGAGGGTCAGTCACCACACATTTATAACATCAAACTGTGTTATTGATGGTGTCATTGATCACGTTATTGAGGTTGTGGTGTCTTGTGTCCTGCAGGTCTGTGTTTCAAGCTGTTCTACGTTCAGCCGGACCGAACCTCTGGATCAGTGAGGAAGGGGGAGCGGATCGGCATCATGCTGCCCATGCAGTCTGTTTACAGAGGAATCACCTCACACGTCCATGTCCAGATGTGCGACAGGAGCGACCCCACACCGTACTTCTGATCCACTCACCAAAGACTCACGAGGACTCGCCTCTGTGTGTCAACATAAATGCTCTTTAACCTCCTGTTGATCCAGAGGCGCTCTGCTTTTATTAACTAATAAAACTTTATGAGCAGTTTTGTTGTGCTTCTTTAATTATCATTATGTGTTTTTAAACTCATGTTTAATATAAGAACAGTTTACTGACAGTAAACAGCGTCAAACATTGAAGGTCTGAATGCCGTTTCAAAGCTGCTGAGAATAAAACTTCACTGAATAATTTCAGGTCAGAAAAGAAGAAGCAGGTTTGTTCGTCTGATCGAACCTGTCCGTCACCCTGAAGCTGTGAAACTAATTGTAAAACTAAATGTATAAAAGTCCAACACAGACTCTCTTGATCTTCTCTTTTGGCAGTCGAGCTTCATACAGAACTTTGTTTCTGATATTTGATGTGAAACAAATTTGGCTGTTTTCATTGACTGAAAACTGATCTGAAAATGTTTAAAAAAGGACTCAAGTTCTGGTTGTGACACCCAGAAAACACCTGAAACTTCTGCCTCCCTGAGTTTTGTTTTCCAGGCAACATGGAATAAATTTCCCAGAATCCTTTGAGGACAAATCAAACGGGACTCGCTGCTCATCCAACATTTGTGTTTGTGTGTTTTTATCTTTTCAGAATCAAGTAAAAAAGTTAAAAAAATAAAGTTTGACTCGACTCGATAAATCAAACCTTGTAAACGTAAAGTTCGGTCTGTCAGGTGACAGGTGAGGCAGCGTCTGTTGCCATGGCAACCGTGCAGCTGATGAGCTCGGTCTTGGGGGGAGGAGGAGGAGTTTCCGTTTGCGGCAGGACGGCGGTGAGGAAGAGGACGAGGCCGCCGGCCATCATGCAGCCGCCGCTGAGGTAGAAGGCGACGTCGTACGACTGAGCAAAGTCGTAGAAACAACCTGAAGAGAGAGACGTTATAGAAACACGGCACTCTGACATCGGACAGGAAGTCTGGACTGTTAATGGTTCTGACAGGACGTTTAATAAAATTACAGGATAAATAACATATTTATCACTACAGGCAGAAACAGACGTCTCCACCCCCCTTTAAAGGATCAAAGATCAACCAAGTAAAGTATCTCTGCAGGTTTTAACTTAACAGAAGTGAAATCAGCCTCCACACCGATGGAGGTTTTGTTTGGTTTCTCAGAACAGAACCAGACCCGGTGGAGTCTGTCTGTCCGTCTCACCTACGACAGGAGGACCCAGCATGAGGCCGATGCCTCCGAAGAACATGAGGATCCCGTGAGCCTTGGCGAGCTTCTCCATGCCGACCACCTGACTGGTGATGTACGGCGTCAGAGTCCAGTTCCCGCTCAGGAAGCCCAGGACCACTGACAGCACCTGGAGGTCCAGGTATGAGCTGCAACACAAGCCGCCGCAGAGAGCCAGTGTTAGTCTGCATGTCCTCAGAGAGAGGACAGGAAATGACTGGTTTTATTTTGACGTTGTTTGGTTAGTGAAAACGTGTTTGTGTTACCTGTCCTCTGTGTCTCACCTGGTGAGGGGGATGAGCAACACCCCCAGCCCGCTCACTGCCACTGTCAGAGCGTACAGGAGGACGCTGTCCACCCGCCGCACGTCCGCCATGACGCCCAGCGCTAGTTTACCCACGCAGGCCCCGATGGAGTAGAGGGAGACCAGGGAGATGGAGGCGACGCCCTCCGTCAGCCCGGAGCTTCGAGCCAGGTCCTCCAGGAAGAGCTGGGGGGGGGAGCTACCTGCAGGAGGACGAGGAGGTTCAGGTGAGGAGGTTCAGCTGGTGGACAACTGAGATGTTTGAAAAGAGAAGTGGAGAGAGAGAGACTGACCGAGGCTGAAGAGGAAGAGAGAGACGCACAGCGCCATGAGGACTCTGTCCTGAAGGACGGACAACATGGAGGACAAACACCTGAGGAGAGAAACATACAGTCATCAAGAAGCCTTATATTCTTCACTCTGTCGCTCATCTTTAGAAACGAGTAGAGAAACTCTCGATGTTGTAACCATGGCAACAGCTGTCACAAAACATCTTCCATAAAACACACAGTCTGTTCGAGTCAACAAGATGAGTGTGTGCATGTGTGTGTGTTGAGTGTGTGTGTGTGTTCACTCACTGGGAATAATGTCTCATCTTGATCTTGATCATCTTGAGGAAGGCTGAGCAGCTGAATAAGCTCCTCCTCCTGATCACCTGCTCCTTGGTTTCCATGGTGATAACTGGATCTTTGGCTGCAGGCTTCTGATTGGACAGCTGCTCCTCCTCCTCCCGGAGCCGCTGATCTTCAGCCGTCCGCTCTAAGATGGCGGCGCGCTGTTTGAGGTAGTATTTGGGCGGGGTCAAAGGTCGCATGGGGCCGGCACACGCCACCACATTGAGCGCCAACGCCCCGACGATGAGCAGACAGCCGTCCAGACCGAGCGGCTCCAAGAGTGCGTTCTGCAGCGAGGCGTACAGGAAGCCGCCCACGCTTGTACCTGAGGACAACAGGTAGACGGGTGACTGACACCTGAACACGCCAGCTGAGCTTTTAGATTAAAGGAGGTTCATGAGACTTTAAGAGTTCTGTAAGTAAAGGACGACATCATCAGCATAGAGACGAATCCTTGGGTTACATCTGAGGATTTTACACCTTTTATCAAATTACTCAGGTGACCATGTGAAACAGGAAGTAAAATATTACTGCAGTTCATCAACACATTGTGTCCCGCTGCCCAATCAATAAATCAATCATCATGTCTGTAATCAGAGCGTCTTAACTCTAACTGGAAGGATGTTGTTCTACCTGCAGACAGGAAGTGATGTGGTCATGTGACAGACGTACCTGTGGTCACTATTCCCAGTGCCAGGCCTCTTTTCTTGTCAAAGTACAGACAGGTGATGGTGACGGTGGCGGCGTACAACAGACCAACACCAACACCTGAGACACACGACACACAGAAGACGTGATTAAACAGCATATGTGTCAGCATATCACAGGCAGTACAACAGGCTGGGACACCTGTCAGTGCAGGTAAACTAGGGCTGCAGCGGCACCTCCATGGCTCCGAGTTTAACACGGCAACCATGAACCAATGCTGCCGGTTTGAGTCCAGCTGGGGACCTTTGTTGCTTCTGTCTCCATCATTTCCTGTCATCTGTTTACTGACTATATATTGGTGAGGTGTTTTTAAAGGTTTACGTCTTCAGCAGGAACCAACGGGCTCAGAGCTGAGAGCCAGATGAACATGAACACAGAGAGAGAGAGCGCCATCTTACCGACCACGACGCCATAGGAGAAGATGAGGAACGAGACGTTGGGAGTGAAGGCGCTGAGCATCAACCCTCCCGCCACCATCACCCCGCTGAAGATGGTGACGGGCCGTGCTCCGAAGTTCACCACACAAACACTGCAGATAGGACCTGGGGGGGTGGAGGTGGGGTACAGACAAGGCATTGAAAAAGTTAAATCCAGCGACCTGCTACACAGCCATGTTGTATTAAAGGTTCCAGGACTTAATAACTAAAACGCCGTCGACATCACAGTCAATAACAAGAAGAAACTAAGGAATAATCACACACACACACACACACACAGGTTCCTCACCCACGATGAGTCCGACTCCGCTCACCAGGGAGCCCACCCAGGCTGTCGTGGCCTTCCCCTCCCCGAAGGCAAGCAGCCACTCGGGGTAGAGGACGCCCACTGCCTGAGGGGAGCCATATCCCAGCAGCAGAGCCAAGAAGCTGGACGCCACGATCGCCCAGCCCCACCCACCATCCAGGGCCGGGGGCCGGGCAGCCGGAGGACTCGGGGGGGACATCACGTGTGATGATGGGTGACCTGCAGGGACTCGAGGATGAGGAACCAAGCCGAGCAATCTGCTGCTGTGAAGGAGACAGGAAGGAGGTTATTGATCCTGTAAGAGCTGATAACACACAGATCAATGATAAATCTATCAATATGTTCAGACAGGAGGGAGGAAACGATCACTTTTCCACTGCAGGAATGTAATGAAACACGTGTCCTCCGGTTCTGGTTCTCCGTTTGTTTCTGATCAGGAGGCAGAACTCACCGACCCACAACCTGGACTTTAAGAACCCGTCAATCTAAACAGTAATCGCACTTATTTCCAAGATGGCGGCCGCCTCTGCTGTCAAACACATATATACTGCCATGTACACATGCAACCGTCTGACAGGGACACATGCACAGAGACGTGGCTGAAACGTCCACATTGTGACAGTCGACTTATTACAGTGTGAACAAAAAGTTTCATTTCAGTCTACTGTAGCGTAGCTGCTACATTAGCTGTGAGCCACGACAGTCCTGTAAAACGTAACTTTTATTTTTCCTAAAAATACGATGTTTCAGTTGTGTTTTTAGTCTTCAGTGACTTTTGCATGAAAAGAAATAAAATCATTATATGAACCTTCTCTCGCAGCCCTGGTGGCTGATGTTGATCTTCTTTCACGTTCACCTGGACAGACTTTAACTGTCCAATCAGAGCAGAGTATGTCACGTACATGAGCGTCTACAGTTGAGGTCAGAGGTCACAACACTGAGCAGCTGAAGTCAACAGCCCTCTAACAGGCAGCATCAATGTGTGTTCGCAGGAGACCTCATCACAGAAACGTACTGCTCCACTTTAGGAACAATCCTGTCCTCCTCCTCCTCCTCTCAGGGCTGTGTCCTCGTCTCTCATCCTCACTACAGCTGTGGACTCGTCCTGGATCCTCATTTACACTGTGACCTCAGCAAAAGTGCATCAGTGATCTGTAGACCACCGGCAGACCCCCAGACCCCCTGTAGGCTTCTCCAGAGCCGGAAATTCATAATGAATCCCCTTGGCAGATATACACCCTTTAATACACGGTCCAGGACTGTGTATTAAAGGGTCATCATACAGACCTAACACCAGCAGTGCTGCCATTGTTGGCAGATATTTTGAATTTATCCAAACTCAGATCAGCTCAGGAGTTTTTCCTGAATGCATTTAGGAAACATGTTTCTGTAATAACAACAATCCTGAACTGAGATGAGGTTTCAGACTCAGGAGGCCTGTATGGCTGTTTGTACGTTTACTGTTTAGTTTGGCTTTTTAATTTATTCCCCTCACGTCAGCTGACAGTATCTGATCCATATTTCCCTTCAGGATATTTGCTGTAATTCAGTGAAACCTGTTCAGAGCTGCAGACTGGGAGCACAAACAGCTGCTGGAGTCTCTCTTTGTTTGTTTGTTTTGAGATCTCTTTTTTTCTAAAATCAGATGTAACTTTGTCCTGTAACGGGACACTTTGTGAATACGAAGTCCCCTGAGCCTCGCGTGTGTGCGTGGTCCTCTCTTTGTCATCAAACAAAGAGTCGAACACACCACAGAGGTTAACGTTACCTGTCTCACGGCTCACGGCTCCCTCCTCCCGCGGCCCCGCCGCCGACACTAATCTCAGAGTCCCTCCATCTTCACGGACCTTTTCTCGGTGTTTTCACGGCAGAACCGTCTCCAGCTCCGCCATCCTCCTCCCGCTGCTCCCGCTGCTGTGGGACTGCTGAGCCGCGACAGGAAGCAGCTGCCGTGGCACACAAGCCGGTTTGAAGCTGTTCCTGCCGGTCTCTCTCTCTCTGCTGCGAGAGGGGAGACCTCCGCGTGTCCGCCCGGGGACCCCTGTCTCCAGGGCTGGAAGGACTCAGATCCTCTACGGAAGAAAAAACTAATAATACAACAATGTATAAATACTCAAGTACAACAAGTAAACAGTACAAGTATATGTACTTCATTCAAAACCATACTTAGCCCAAGTAAAAGTACAGAAGTATATCTGACATTATAACAGGTATATTTGACATTATTAGATTGTTAACATGTTAATTTCGTTCATATGTTTGTTTAATGTAAAATCTGAATCTGTAATGTAACTAAAGCCGTCAGATAAATGAAGTAAAAAGTACAATATTTGCCTCTGAGATGTAGAGGAGTAGAAGTAGAAAGTAGCATGCTGGAAACACTCAAGTACCTCAAACGTGTACTTAAGTACAGTACTTGAGTAAATGTAAAAGTCTAAAATCACTCTGTGACATTAAAGATCTTTAAACAGAGAAGCTGGTTTTTATTTGGCTCTACTTCCTCTGATGCTGCAGTAAAACAGTGAAATAACATCAGCTGACAGCAGTGGTAGTAACTAAGTACACCTCATTAATATAAATGGGGTGGACAAAATAATTGAAACACCTGTCAGCTCAACAGCAGCACAAACTCCAGCCTCCAAAATGACCCAACAGCTGAATGAACACGTCTGTAAATTCATTTGTTTCCAGCATGGACAGTGAAAGGAGAACTGCACTGGGTGGATCTCTTGTTTATGTTTGTATTTTAACTTTGGACGGCAGAAACATGGTCCATGCAAGTTTTGTAAAAACAACATTTTATCATTCATCATCGATGGCCCCTAATTTTTCGACAGGGGAAGCAAAAGCATGCCTCTTACTTTACAGAGTATTCTAGCTGTGTCTGAGAGCGATACGAACTCAGATTAAATGTGCGAGGACCCTGGCTAAATATCCACATTGTGTACGATTTAAAACACGGTCTGAATCAGCACCAACCACAGCGGGGTCTCCCTGCTCTGGCTGCAGGGGCCAAAGTCAGAAATGTTCAAATTCTACATCGACAACATCTCCTCTGTTCCAGCTGGTATCAGTCGTCCTCCTCCTCCTGGCTCCAGTGTTGAGCAGCTCCCAGCAGCTCTTCCTCCCACTGGACTGCAGTGACATCTATAACCATGACAACAGCCATCCCAGCGGAGTGTACAACATCTATCCAATCCAGTCTACGTCTGCTGTCCAGGTACACCACATCCTCTCTGGGACACAGGTTCACCTATAGATGATAAACTGTTCAACATGTAGAGAAAGATCATCTGTGACAGTAGCAGTAGCAGTAGCAGTAGTAGCAGTAGTAGTAGTAGTAGCACTAGTAGTAGTAGCAGCAGCAGTAGTAATAGTAGTAGTAGCAGTAGTAGTAGCAGTAGCAGTAGTAGCAGTAGCAGTAGCAGTAATAGTAGTAGCAATAGCAGCAGTAGCAGTAGTAGTAGCAGTAGTAGTAGTAGCAGTAGTAGCAGCAGTAGTAGTAGTAGTAATACTGGTTGTAGCACATATGGATATTTGACTAATGAATGTGTTTGTGTGCAGGAGTAACTAAGTGTGAGTATTTTAACTCGAGCAACAAATCTCACCAGTTATCAGTTCCAGAACCTGTTCAGACTGATCGGAGGCCGACCATTAATTCTACCAAGTTAGCTCTGCTAACTGTCTGATCTCTTACCAGCAAGTCATCTTTAGTTAATTTTAACTTTTTAATTTCATGCTTTAAACTGAAACCTGGTAAGACAACAGTAGATTTGACGGTACGAACAGTATCCTCGTCCCAAACTGTTCGTTACAGGATGTTCACTTCGGTACACAACTTTCTTCAGTTCGGTTTGCCTTGTTAACCAAATATTTTTATGGAGTTAATTTAATACAACAGTACATAAACTCTGCTCAGACAGCTTTAGCAGGGGGATGGTTGTTGTCTGTTAGCTAAACCATGCTAGTCAGTTAGCCCCTGGATGTCTATGGTGAATACAAATGAGGAATCAGAGCTGACACAGCCTTCGATGTCACTTAGATCTACTGTTTGGGAGCGTTATTGTTTCCCAGTAAGTTCCAGCGACACTGGACAAAGAGTGGAGGATTGGACTGACATTGTTCAACCAAAGTGGTGGCTCATTTATGTGTTGTGCTTCCTGAATGTGGTCTCACCACTGGTACAAACCTTGTTGTCTGGAAACATGACAGGTGTTTCAGAGGAGGATGGACGGCTCGGTGAACTTCTACAGGCCCTGGGATCACTACAAGAAGGGCTTTGGTAGCGCTGCTGGAGAGTACTGGCTCGGTGAGAAACTAAACTAACAGTCATGTGACTTCATGAAACTTCCTGTTTGTTTATGTTTACGTGTGTTTGGTTTCAGGTCTTGAGAGTCTCTTCCACCTGACTCTGAGGAAAAGGTACGAGCTGCTGGTCGACATGGAGGACTTCAATGGAAACAAAGTGTTCGCTAATTACTCTTCGTTGTCCATCGACTCAGAGTCTGAAGGATACAGACTGCATGTATCTGGATTCACTGATGGGGGGGCAGGTAAGTTAGGCTGTTTTAAGGACCGGCCTTATATTGGATTATTTGGGCGGTCTTTATGCTAATGACTGATTGACAAAGAGTTGCACAAATCAGTGGTCTTCTTATGTTTCATGAATCACATTCAGGTGTCTGTATCTCAGAGACTCACAGACTTTAGGTTGTTATGTTGCAGCATAAGCTGAAGCAGCTGCAGTAACTGAAGTACCAGTAGTATTTGTGGGAGTGGTAGCAGAGTATTCATAGCATGAGTACGAATACCCGTCATCGACACCACCCGTCATGATTGAATTGATTTTAAAATGGATTTTATTTATCTCTTAATAATTACCTTTAGTGAACTGTTTCAGTGTCTTTGCTATCTTGCTAACTGGTTTTCATGCACTCTCAGTTGCATCATGTGGTGTTCAAGTGTTACAGCTGACTTAATATGTGGATATATTGTTTTAATTAAATCATAATAACCATTAAATGTCAGCAGTGCATGGGCGTGCTGAGTGTTTGGTTAGTTCAGTAGTTGTGTTAGGAGCAATACTCAGGTAGTCGGTGGTGAATCAAAGGTTAGAGAAGTAGAATCAGCTACCAGGTGTGAATGTGTGAGTATGAGCAGAGTGTTCCTGGAAACAGAGCACTACTGTAAGTGAATACAGGTTAAAAACATCCCACTATTAGCTGTATTATAATGTTCTGATTATACTCTTGTTGTGTTTCTGTAGGAGACAGTCTGAGTTATCACGATGGACAGAAGTTCTCCACTTTGGACAAAGACCAGGACACCTCGAACTTCAACTGTGCCAGAAAACACCTGGGGGGGTTCTGGTACAATAATTGTCACCATGCACATCCAAACGGGGTTTATCGTTGGGTGGCTGATGACACTCTCTTTGCTGTTGGAGTGGAGTGGCACCATTGGAAAGGTAATGACTACTCCCTGAAGACCTTCAGCATGAAGATCCGCCCTGTGCAGTAATTCTCCAGGACCAACGTACAGCAGAACATCAGTTGATCTATATGACACCAAAATGTAATCACACATAACCGTAGGATGGAAACACATACGGAGAGTCTGATAATGTGGAAGTAGCTGCACCAGCTGTCAGAAGACTTTTAAAAAGAAAGGTCACTGAAGGTAAAAAGGACGTCAGCAGTTGTCATAAATATTTCCATCTTCAATAAAAGTCAGAGTTTGATTGTGTGTGTGAGCAGCTGCTGGCTGTAAAGTCTTCAGTCAAACATCTGTTGGTGTAGAGAAATGATTCTCTGCTGGTTAGGATGTTACCTTCAGTCTGCTGGCTGCAACTAAACACACACTCAGCTTTAAAGTCAAACTAACTAGTTTCAACACTACGTTTGGTGGAGGTTTGAAAGCCTAATGTGAATCATTATCTGCTGTACGGTGACAATAAAGCTGATTTGATCTGATGTCTTCACTGTGTCTCCTGTGTCTGTCTGGAGTCTCTGTGTTCAAGACTCGCTGCCCTCTAGTGGTCGCAGTGACAGACTGCAACTCCACCTTGTTCAGGGGCAAAAATATACATATTAATACTTGGTATTAGTATTCTTCGAGGTATCCATTCTGCTATTAATAGTGACGTTAATGGCAATAATCTCTGAATATACACTCAGTTATAACCAGTTATTATGAACCAGTATAACATTTGAACTGCTTTATATACTGTCAGGTAGTTAAATTTTCAGTATAACAATGTACAATAATATGTGTAGTTACACTAGAAAGACATAATCATAAGTATGAAAACATTTCCACCTGATACAAAGTCATAATGTAATAAAAGAAAAAGGCTAATTAAATATTATTCTCCAGTCTCATCATCTTGGACTTTTACTGACCTGATCAGCCATTATATATATAACGACATAGTTGTATTCAGTTTGTGTTGAGTTTTCACAACCTGAGTTTAGTTCGGTTTAGTTTACCTATTTTCTCCTGATGAAGACTGTTTAATATGGTCAAAGACTCTGGAATAAGTTTGTGGACCTTGAGCTGCTGTGAACGACCTCGCTCAAAAACTCAACAGCTTGATAACAGTTTGAATACTTTTATTGCAGCTTTATTACTTATATAATCACAGATCTATAATCTATAATCTATATCTGAGTGTCGCTCAAGTGAGTGACCTTTGGAGTGAGAGAGGAGAACACCTGCGGACTGTTTATCAGGTAGATAACAGCTGAACTGAACTCGCTCAGCACAAACACTCTTCCTCTCCTGGTTCTGCACTGACGGTGAGTTCGATCGTGTTATTTTAACGCAGATTATGATTCAGTTTTACGTCTGAACTCAGGTCTGTTTCCTCTGTGGTTCCTGGAGTCCAGGATGAGGATGTGGCTCAGAGGAAACAGACCTCAGACCAGCTTCTTCAGCTGCGGAGGTTGTTTATGACCGTTTGTCTCACTTGCCAGGTTTCATCAAAATGGAGCACAAATTTCAACCGAATTTCCAGAAACTCCTGAACAGAAAACCCGCTGCTTGTTTCCTCCTCTGCTACTGTGTGAACATGAGTTCATAACCAGCAGGTTCATCAAGTCTGCTTCTGCTTTGATCCACAAACAGCTGTTACTCCTCACACAGCAGGAAACTGTTTCTACAGATATTTCCTTCTTTACATCGTCGAATGCTTCCTGATTGGACACTGCCACAGATTTAAACATTATGTAGTGAAAGGTTTACTGATGGTTAAATTTGCCCTCTTTCAAATTCTGGATCAGTTTGGGATGACTTCAGTAACCATAGCGATGTGTTTAAGTGTTCTGCTGTTGCTCTGATTCAAACCTCTGATTGTAGTATTTAGAGCTGTGCACTAAAGTAAACATAAACCTGTAGTCTGGTGACATTCTGCAGAACGTCCAGTGTGTCTGTGTTGACGATCATTGATTAGATCATTCGACCATTTGAAAGGACTCCTCACAGTGTTTCCCTCCTCTGCTCACAGACAGCATGGCGCGCAGGAAGTCGGTGTGTTGTGGTTTCTCTGCTCGGGAGGCGACGCTGGCCATCCTGTTCACCGTCATGACGGCCGTGTGTGTGACACTGATCACATTGATGGCTACCTGGAAACCACACACAGGTGAGAACACATGAACACACATTAGACTACACATTTACATCTAGAACAGGAAGTATAAAGTAGAAACTTGCATGTTACTTTATTAATACTTGAAATACTCACTAGAGCACCAAATGTAGATTCATCCACCGCTGAAAATAGTCCACAACAAAGTCACTATTTCCTCCTGTTTGTTTGATAAAAACTACAGTGAGCAGCTGTTTGAAACATCAAACGATATATTTGTGAGGTCTTTTTACGTCTTAGATTTACATCTTCAGCAGGAACCAATGAGCTTGGAGCTGAGAGCCACGGACAGGAAGTCAGACAGGACTGAGAGACGGACTGACATGTTGTTGGTTTGAGTCTGAACATGAAGGATTAGTTGACTATAAGGAACGTGTACGTGTACATTTCACAGCATCTTGTGATGGAATCAGTTTCATAATGTTACTTTTAGCCAAAGCATCTCAGGACTTGGTGTCTGACACAGTGTGTTTTTAGATACTGCCACCATATGGCGCCAAACTCAATATACTACTGGAGTTAGATTTTCATAGAAAGGAAAGGATAATCAATCTAATGGATTTGGAAAATGATCACCAGGGAATGTGAATAACACAGATTTGTAATTACACGAGAGAGCAGCGGTTTGGTTCTTTAAAGTAACAGCTTCTCTGTTGTCCTGTCAGGTCCGGAGCCGAGCCCTCCTCCCAGTCCAGAGCCTCAGCACAAACCCTACCTGATCGGAGTGGGCCGAGCCGACTGCACCGGGCCACCAGCTGAGATCCCACTGGTCAGTAAACACAACACACTGATGCTGCCTTAAAGGCCTCCTGACGCACTGCTTCTTCCATGTTCAGAGGTCATGAGTACAATCACCTGTGTGTGTGTGTGTGTGTGTGTGTGTGTGTATGTTTAGATGGGTTATGCAAACCCTCAGCAGACGGCTGCAGGTATTCACACTCGCCTGTACAGCCGAGCCTTCATCATCGACGACGGGAGGCGGAGAGTCGTGTTCGTGACCGCAGATGTAGGAATGATATCACAGAGGCTACGCCTGGAGGTGAACACACACACACACACAGATATACAGTACATTTGAACAGTCGAAGTATTTAAACCCTTTACTTAAATATAAATACTCCATTACAGGTGAAAGTCCAGTACTGTTATTGCTCTAATAATAAGAGCAATAACAGTAATAGCAGCAGTGGGTGTAGAGCAGGAACACGGGAGCAGCAGGTGGCTGCAACCATAGATCCAGACTCTACAGCTCCGGAGGCAGAAACACCTGCAGAAAGCACCAGAAGGGGAGAGAGAGAGAGAGAGAGAGAGAGAGAGAGAGAAAGCACACAACTAGTTGAATTAATAACAAGCATTGATGGGATATGAGGGCGTACAGATGGAGAGGAAGAGGAGGAGAGAGGAGCTCAGTGCATCATGGGAAGTCCCCCGGCAGTCTAGGCCTATAGCAGCATAACTAAGGGGGGGCTCAGGGGTCACCTGAGTCAGCCCTACTATAAGCTTTATCAAAGAGGAAAGTCTTAAGCCTACTCTTAAATGTGAGGAGGTTGTCCGCCTCCCGTACACAAACTGGGATCTGGTTCCACAGGAGAGGAGCTTGATAGCTGAAGGCTCTGGCTCCCATTCTACTTTTAGAGACTCTAGGAACCACAAGGAACCTGCATTCTGGGAGCGCAGTGCTCTAGTGGGGTAATAGGGTACTATGAGCTCTTTAAGATATGATGGTGCCTGACCATTTAGGGCTTTGAAGGTGAGGAGAAGGATTTTAAATTCTATTCTGGATTTTACAGGGAGCCAGTGTAGAGAAGCTAATATTGGAGAAATATGATCTCTTTTTCTGGTTTTTGTCAGTAAATGTGCCGCAGCATTCTGGATCAGCTGGAGAGTCTTAAGGGACTTATTGGGGCAGCCTGATAATAGAGAGTTGCAATAATCCAGCCTAGACGTAACAAATGCATGGACTAGTTTTTCTGCATCTTTTTGAGACAGGATGTGCCTGATTTTTGCAATGTTACGTAAATGAAAAAAGGCAGTTCTTGAAGTTTGTTTTATGTGGGAGTTAAAGGACATATCCTGATCAAAGATAACTCCAAGGTTCCTTACGGTTTCGCTGGAGGCCAGGGCAATGCCATCTAGAGAAACTATATCTTTAGATAATGTGTTTCGAAGGTGTTCGAAGGTGTTCGGTTTTGTCTGAGTTTAACATCAGAAAATTGCAGGTCATCCAGGTTTTTATGTTCTTAAGGCATGTTTGAAGTTTAGCTAATTGATTGGTTTCATCTGGCTTGATCGATAAATATAATTGGGTATCATCTGCATAACAATGAAAATTTATGGAGTGCTTCCTAATAATGTTGCCTAAAGGAAGCATATATAAGGTGAATAGAACTGGTCCAAGCACAGAACCTTGTGGAACTCCGTGATTAACTTTGGCATGCATAGAGGATTCATCATTAACGTGTACAAACTGATATCGATCTGATAAATAGGATTTAAACCAGCTTAGTGCAGTGCCTTTAATGCCAATTAAATGTTCTAGTCTCTGTAATAGAATGTGATGGTCAATGGTATCGAATGCGGCACTAAGATCTAACAAGACAAGTACAGAGACAAGTCCTTTGTCGGATGCATATTATTATATGTTATATTATTATTAATGATGCATTAACATGTAAGCAACAGTTTAATGGTGGAACTGATTTTAACTACTTTATATACTGTTGAGGAGGTTACTCTAAAACAACAACAGGATCAGATTAACCTGCTAAAGACATCCCCAAATAATGTGTGTGTGTGTGTGTGTGTGTGTGTGTGTGTGCAGGTTCTGCAGGCATTGCAGGTGAAGTATGGGGATCTGTACCGTCAGGACAACGTGGTTCTGAGCGGGACGCACACACACAGCGGACCGGCCGGATACTTCCAGTACACGCTGTTTATGATCAGCAGTAAAGGTTACATCAAGGCGTCCATCGAGCCGCTGGTCAACGGTATCGTCAAGGTGTGTGTGATTAATTGATTGGTTTATGTTCAGTGATCCTTCACACATAGCTGCAGAGGTGAAACAAGCTTCTCACAAAACAACACACATTATTTGCTGAGCCGACCACAGCTTAAATGTAAAACCTTTGTGTCCAGTATGTAGACATAGCCTGATGTACCACGTGTTAATAGTTTAAACCTTGTGTCCAGAGTATAGACATAGCCCATGGCAACATGAAGCCAGGCAGGATTTACAGGAGCAGAGGGGAGCTGGATGACAGCAGCCTGAACAGAAGTCCTCACTCCTACCTGAACAACCCCGAGGACGAGAGACACAGGTACAAAGACAGGTTATTCCTATATGTTCCTTCCAATATGTAAAGGCGGTATTGATCAGCAGTGTTATTGATCCCTTCAGGTATAAGTGGAACACAGACAAACAGGTGTTGGTGCTGAAGTTCACTGATCTGGATGGAGACGGGATCGGGATGCTGAGGTGAAAACACGCAGCACCCCCCACCGATAGCTTCCCCCGTCCACTCAGAGCTCAGCTCTGTCAGGGCAACTTCTTATTGATAAAGTCAAGAATTCATGTTTCAAAGTTCACCAAAGCTGAACTGGATGTGAACGATTTGTGTTTACTTGTTAATGAATCCACTGATCGCTGTGATCAATGTCTTGACTCTGGTCTGACTGTCGGTCTGACTCCGTCCCCCCTGACAGCTGGTTTGCCGTCCATGCCGTCAGCATGAACTACACTAACCGCATGGTGAGCAGCGACAACATGGGCTACGCCTCCTACCTGCTGGAGCAGGACAAGAACCCCGGGGATTTACCTGGACAGGTGAGAGGACCCTGCTGCAGCAGTGTGACAGGACAAGTGGTATTATGAGGTCTTTCTGGACAGCTTCCTGGGTTGGTGGGTGGGGTTATGTCAGCTGATGACCTGTGTGTGTGTGTGTGTGTGTGTGTGTGTGTGTATGTGTGTGTGTGAGAACTCAGGGAGGCTTCGTTGCTGGTTTCTCCTCCAGTAACCTCGGCGACGTCAGTCCGAACACCAGAGGACCTCGCTGTGTGAACACTGGACTGCCCTGCGACTACCTGAACAGCTCCTGTCCTGTAGGAGGGGTAAACACACACACACACACACACCCACACACACACGCTCGTTCAGTATAATCAGCAGACAGTAAACAGGAAGTGTGTGTCTGTCAGACTAAGATGTGTCAGGCGTTCGGACCTGGAGACGATATGTTCAACAGCACGAGTATCATCGGACACAACATCTACAGGAAGGCCAAGGTACCTGCCTGTCTGTCTGCCTGTCTGTCTGTCTGTCTTCCCTCACAGATGATCTTTGGTTAAGTTCAGACACACAAACCACCAACAGACAAGTTTCATTTTCTTTTGTCATCAAGTTTCTCTCAGAGTTAACATTAATTAGTGACAGCTGATCTTGGAAAGAAAAAGATAATATTTGAGGTTCTGATCCAAAATAGTATATTAGTGATGACATATTTAATGTTTCTTATTTCACATTTCAGTTAATCACAGGCTAATTAGTCACAAGTTAAAAATAAGCACATGTGACATTTAAGTTCTTTGGTCAGAAGTTTGGATAATGAAAAGTGACACGAAATGAAAAGTCCTTGTAAATGTTGTATTAACTACATTGTGGGGACTCATATTACTTATATTACGTACTTATGAGTCCCCACAATGTTGCAGGTTAGGACTTGGTCTTTGGTTAAGGTCAGGAGAATAAAAAGTCAGTATAGTGTCTTCACGATTGACAAAATGTGTGAATGTGTTTGTGTTGCTGCGCCCTGCAGGAGCTGTATGCTAACGCAGTCGAAGAGGTGACTGGCTTCCTTCACTCGGCCCATCAGTGGGTCAACATGACAGATGTTACTGTTCAGATCAACGACACACACACGGTCAGCAACACACACACACATACACACACACACACACACACGGTCAGCAACACACACACACTATCTGTTTTTTCATCTCTTGAAGCTAAAAAATTAGTTGTCATTAATAAAAGGTTATTTACATTGAGTTTGTTGAGTGCATATCAGATTATGTTACACATGTACTGTATTCACATTCATGTGTGTGTGTGTGTGTGTGTGTGCCAGGCCAGTACATGTAAACCAGCTCTGGGTCACAGTTTTGCAGCAGGAACAACAGACGGAGGAGGAGACCTCAACTTCACTCAGGGTGATTCTACTGTTCTTCTACTCTCATTCTACTGTCACTGCTGTTTTTGGTTTAACTACCTGTCTAACTGAGTCTCTCTCTGTCTCCCTCTCTGTCTCTCTCTCTCCCTCTGTCTGTCTCTCTCTGTCTCTCTGTCTCTCTTTCTCTGTCTCTCTGTCTCCCTCTCTGTCTCTCTCTCCCTCTGTCTGTCTCTCTCTCTGTCTCTCTTTCTCTCTCTGTCTGTCTCTCTGTCCTTCTGTCTCTCTCCCTCTGTCTGTCTCTCTCTCTGTCTGTCTCTCCCTCTGTCTCTCTCTCTCTGTCTCTCTCTCTGTCTCTCTCTCCCTCTCCCTCTGCCTGTCTCTCTCTCTCTCTCTCTGTCTGTCTCTCTGTCTCTCTCTCTGTCTCTCTGCAGGTGCTGTGGAAGGCGACCCATTCTGGGATGGGATCAGAGACGCTCTCCTGGGCGAGCCGTCCAATCAGACGCAGGAGTGTCATCATCCCAAACCGATCCTGTTCAGCACGGGGGAGGTGAGGAGGGGGTGAGGAGGGGGCAGAGCTTCAACACAGACACACTGACTCAAACAAAAACAGACCAGGGGCCTCAAACTCAAGGTACCTGGGGGCCACAGACCAGGGGCCGGATGCATAACACTCTAAAACTGTGTGACAGGTTGTGCAGCTTCCTAAATATTACATATAAAATGAAAATGAGTATGTGTGTGTGTGCAGATGAACTGGCCTCTGCCGTGGCATCCTCAGATTGTCGACATTCAGATCATCACCATCGGCTCTGTAGCTGTCATAGCTGTTCCTGGAGAGATGACGTAACAATGCTTTACTGATACTACTACTGATTATACTGTTGACTGTACTGATGATCTATTGTTAATACTATTGATGACACTACAGTTCATACTGATTGTATTGCTGATGATACAGTTTATAGCCAGAGGTGGAAGAAGTACTCAGAACTTTTACTTTAGTAAAAGTACTAATACCACAGTGTAAAGGCTTGAGGTACCTTTTTCAGCCCTGAGTAGTCTCTGCAGGTGTTCTTTTCAGGATGCATACCGCCCCAACACCCTTCACTAATAAGGTAGGGCAGACCGTATGCAGCCTGAGAGGTGAAACTCAGGGCAAAGAGAGTCTGCAGACCGTTCGATGCTCCACTCGGGGGGAAAACACTAAGGCTTATTAACGATAGACTGTTTTGATGATGGACTCTGGCTTTCACCTCCACTACTGTTCACTCAGTGTGTAAATTACATTCAGTATTAGTTTGAATGGTACCAGCTTCAGTTCTCTAATTACACTGATCAACACTGCCAAGTCGTAACCATGGGAACATTTCCCGCGTTACCTGCCATCCCTCATGACATCATCCTGACCTGGTCGCTCTGCTCTGCACATTAACAGCACCATGTCGGGGAGGAGGTTACGAGACACTGTCAGACAGGTGAGAAACGACAACACAAACATCAGCACCGCTTCACACCTGCAGCCTGTCATGTGCTGATACTGTGTGTGTGTGTGTGTCAGGAGCTTGAGTCGGAGGGGGCGTTCAGGGACACGGAGGTGGTGATCGCTGGCCTGAGTAACGTGTACACTCACTACATCACCACCTACGAAGAGTACCAGGTACACGGCCGCTGAGGCTCATGGGTACTGTAGTATTTAGAGCCATCCACCAAACTGACAGACTAAAACTAAAACTAAAAATTTCGAAGAAACAAAGTGTAAATAATTCAAACGGATGGCCATCATCAGCTGTGACCTGACCTGTGTTTTTCAGGTTCAGCGGTATGAAGGAGCCTCCACCATCTACGGTCCGCACACACTCAGTGCATACCTGCAGAAGTACAGAGGCCTGGCCAGATCCATCGCACAGGTGCGTCAGACCGGACTACACCTTTAATAATTAGCATTGATAAACAGCCTTTTATTTGGAAGGACTGGATGGAGATTCCTACTGTGTTAATCTACTTAAATCATTCGATTACTTAAAACAACAAGACTTGAATGGGGGGTGGGGAGGTGAGGTAAAGGTACTGTGCGAGGTGAAGGGGACAGGTGCATGCAGGTCACTCAGTGTTCTTCTCAGAGTCATAACTCAGTCAGATCTGAACTCACGGACATGAAACACATATATTTAGATTTAATATGACTTCCACTTCCCAAATATATAAATTATCTCTGATGTCCATCCAGAACTAACGTTCAGAAATCCACTTAGAAACCAGAGAACAAAGAGGCTGCAGAAGTAGTTTTGAACTTTTCTTCAGTATCACAGTGATCCAGTGATAGTTGTCTGTACATCCATGGTCCACTGCAGACAGGAGCTGCTGACAGCTCATTCACTCACTGTTAGTAGCCAAATGCCAAAATGACTCCATGGCAACGTCCTGTTCCTGTTTCCTTCCCCCACAGTATTATGGGAACTGTAGTTCCAAAACTTAGACCATAATTGTCCCCCAAATATCAGAAGGACAAATAATAGTAGTGACTGTCTCCTCAAACGTGGTTTTTATATTCCGGGACACTATCGGTGGTCCTGTGTGTCTTATTGTCTTTGTGTTTCAGGACAGAGTGTCGGAGCTGCCTGTTGGCCCCCAGCCGCCCTTCTTTCAGGAGGTCTTCAGTCTGCTGCCTGCGGCGTCCGTTGACAGGAAACCAGTGAACAGCAGCTTTGGAGATGTCCTGCAGCAGGTGTACCCCGTCTACAGACACGTAAGACAGTCATCTGCTCACACTGGCTGTTGTGTGGCGTCCCTCAGGGCTCAGCACTCGGCCCAGTTTGTTCCAGTCTGAAGATGCATTTTCTCTTTTAGTTTAACTGTTTTCTATGTATGCTGATGACACCCAGCTATTTAATATGTGAACGTACACAAAATTCAGTATTTTAATGTGTTTTTCAGGGTGATGTTGTCTCTGTCACGTTCGTAGCAGGAAACCCCCGACATTCTGGAGACATTGTAAGACCAAAAACATTGTCTTTTTTCTTTAGTTTTGTGATGTAATCTGTTTCCTGGTTTGTTTGTTTCTTCCTCCGTCTGTAGTTCTGTTACTTTCTTGCTTCACGTCCTCTCAAACCTCCTCGGTGTCGTCTTGCCGTTGCAGAGGGATAAAAGTTTTGTGACTGTGGAGATTTATGACAACAGAACAGACACCTGGGAGGTTGTCCACAATGATGCATCATGGGAGACCAGGTAGGTTAATCTTTAGGCGGTGCGTGCTCTCTGTGGAGGCCAGATCTTATATGTTATCAGGGTCATCTTATATTCGGGTCAATGCTGAGCCACTTTCTGGTGTGACTGGGCCTTAAGGCTGAAGCTAAATCAGGCACCAGTAGCCCTGCTGACACCACACCAACCTTTACCTTTACCTTCTTTGAGGACATTAAATGAGTCTGTTGTTGCAGGTTTCACTGGCTGAAGGGTTCAGACCGGCAGAGTAACTCCACGGTCGAGTGGCACATTCCCCCGTCGGCCCCCAGTGGCTCCTACAGGATCAGACACTTCGGACACTACAAACAGCTGAAAGACCTGCGACCCGTCATCACACCGTACGAAGGCATGTCCGACATCTTCAGAGTCGCCGCCAGCTTTTACTAACAGTGAGATCTCTGCGAGGTCACACCTGCTGATCCTATAAAGATCATCGCATCAAAGAAAACCCCCAGGACTTTTCTGTAAACTTCAGTCTGTTTGCAGGACCTGAAACTGTTCATTCTTAAAAAGAAACTCTGCGGAAATAAAAAATATATCATGCCTTGTGTGTCTCAGTGCTTGACTTCATTAATTAATGCAAAACATTTTCCTTTTCACTTGTCCGCACAAAGATCATGTGAAAGATTATTCGTGGAAAAAAAAGGCAGACTACTGAGATTAAATACGAACGTCAGGAATTATGAGATTTAATTCAGACTTCTAAGAAAAAAGTCAGGAAATGTTCAGACTTTTAAAACTGCTTTTAACTGAAAATGTATATTAATTTAAGAACTTGCTAAAAATATATCATTTGGTTTGTTTTCTTGCACAAATTAAATGAGAAAAAAACAATGAATGTTTAGTAGTTCTGTCCTTATTTAAACCTACGGTAAAACTTTTATGGCCACTTGGGGGCAGCAGAAACAAGCTGGTAACATGACACTGACATATTAACTGCTTTATAGTTGATATGTTGAATTTAATGGGAAACAGTTACAGATCAACATGATCCTTCTTGTGGAGTGTGTTTGTATCACCTGATGATCTCAGATTTTTACTTTGGTGACATTTTACAGTGTGGTATTACAACTTTTAAAGGATCTGAAAACTCCCTCCACCACTGTATATACATACATATACAAACTATGTGGGTATAGCTTTATTTTTCTGGTTATACTGAGCAGCTTTGGGCACCAACATTTCCTTTCAGGATGAATAAATCTTAAATGGTCTTTAGATTTGTTGTGCTGATACTAACATAATAAAAATGACAAAACTGTGTTAATAGCAAAAATATTTATTTTAAACTTGTCTGTATAGAAATTTGTCAAGCGAACCAGAACTGCACAACAGGGACATTATTAATTATCACAGCATGAATCCATGAAGCATGAATCAGATGAAAACACCAACACTGACATACACTGAAGGTCAGCATTCAACAGTTCAGAAAACCAACACAAGATTAAACTTTTGAAACGTGGAGCACTTCAGTCATGTAGCTCTTTGTTTCTTAGTGAGTCGAAGAGAGGACAGGAATACCCAAAGCGTCTCACCTGAGCTCTCTGCTGGCCACACTCAACCTGTCTACTACACATTAGGGTTTCTATGTACCAAATCCTTTTTCCATTTACGTTGTGATAAAAAATGTTATCTGGCTGGATTCTGTTCAGGATTTAAACTGGATTCATGGTCGACACAAAAGGTTAACAGGAGTCCCGCCGTAGATATGGGTAGTAGCTACCTACCCTGTAGACGTAACTTGATTTATAGGTCAGCTTGTCAGTGTAGGAGTTCACCCGTCATCTCCACAACACCAGACGAACATGTATACGATCAGACTGAATCGTGCTTTATGTTCACATTCTTGCAGAGCGACTGTGGCCTACATACGAGTTACATCCAGGTGACTTATTATTCCTCTGTTACTGAACGCTCGTTCATTCATACAGAGCAGCGATCTCTGTGAGCAGAAGCTCTGCAGCCTCACCATGTTTGTTAGCGAAAAGGAGAAAACTACTGACAGTCTTTAACTTCCTTCATCGTCTTCATTCTCAACAAACGGGGGGCATGTCAGCTACTTCGTATCCACTGTATGTAGGACGTAAACCCTTAACGCAGAGGTAACTCCAGAGGAGACAGTTCACCTGTTCACATCACCTGTACTGATCTCAAACACACCATATTGCATATCAATATCATATTAGACTTTGGATAAAAATAAATTCCCTTTTTCAACATAAGTGCTGATGATATAAATACAGATGCATCTAGCTCTCCACATTACTCCATGTTGTTGTTCTCAAGAACATCTTTATATACAGTGTATCATCTGCACATTGCATCTTTGTCCCACATGTCTAAGATCTCAACACGACACTGAACCTCATCAGCTGCTTCAGACACAAACTGAGAACTCTGAAGGCCGTTTGCTTTAATTTTACATTTCTGACAGAAGTCACGGGTAACGAAGTGATAAACAGAAGTCCATGCCAACTGAGCTAGCTGCTGTGTGATATGGTCGAATGCTCGAGAACAAGCCAGTAAGGAAGAACCTAGGACGTGATCATAATCCCTTGCTTTGAGGAGGTTTTTGGTCTTGGAGTTCCACAAGAGAGTCACATTTTCAAGTGTCTCGGTGTTGCTTTGTTTGAAAGAAAGGTTCAGTGTCTTGCTTCATCATAAAACCTGCCATCATAAATGAGATCTTGTCTTTGTCCTCCTTGGCCCCCGGTGACAGAGTAAAGTGCTTTCAATTCGAAACACAGACATTTAGTCCCGTATAAAAAATGGTTTGGTCCGTTAAATCAAACACGATGGAAGTTTTAACTCCAGAAACATCCTCATCCCACATCCAGGTGTACATAATAATTCAGACTTGAGGATGCAGGTAAACAAATACACACACTGTAGGATGCTGGTTTACAAGTTTCCACTAACAGATCAGAAGACGGTACAGAGAGACGTCTGGGCTGTTTTTAAACTCTATAAAACTCTGCTGGAGTATTTACAGTTTTTACAGATGTTCAGTTTGGAGAGGAAGTAGTGAGCAGAGTGCCCCAGGCTTCAGAGGCAGCTGCAACGCCGTCCAGCAGCGGGAAGAGAGGCTGGTACACCACACACACACACACACCACTGTCCCCCGTCAACAGTTACTCCCCACTGTTTGTCATCAGGCCTCTTTGCCACTCGTCGTTATGAGCGCCATGGCATCAACATACTGAGCCTGAAGCTCCGTGTGGAGCCGGGACGTGTTGTTTTGTTCTATACACCGCTGTAGGCAAAGGAGGTGCTGGACATTTATCACAAGTTTCAGGATTTTCCTCCACTGAATCAGGTTTTCACCGTCTGAAGGGACGTGTACACACATCTGCTCTTGTAGCTTAGCCAATACGAACACACCGTCTCTCTGAAATAACCTGTGATTGGCTAAAGTCTCCCGTCACGGGATAGATTTTCTGAAGCCTGAAAACAGAGGCAAGAGGGGGGGCTGAAGTAGAGGTCTGCTCTCAGACCACTTGAATTACAATATGCTGCACGGTTAATATGGCATTTTTGCCCAGTGACGCCAAAAGAAAACTGCCTACCCCAGCTTTAAACATGGAAATAAAAAAATGGAAACGTTTACATGTTAATATGCTAGTGTTAAAATCACATCTTAGCATCAAACATTTAGCATGTTAACGTAGCATCTGCACATTCAAATGGAAACTTTTATATGTTGACATAGCATTAAAGTAACATGTTACCGTAAGATTAGCATTGTAACTGCATTAGCCAGGCTAGCTGTTTTCCCATTTCTAGTCTTTATGCTAAGCTAAACTGGCTGTAGCTTCATATTTGCCATACAGACACAAGAGTGGCATCAATCTGAACAACTAACTCTCAGACAGAAAGAGAAGCGTATTTCCCAAAATGCTGAACTGTTCTTTTAAATCAATGTATTTCTTTGATCGGCATGACGAACGTTGACTTGACTGCTCCTAAAAACCTCCACCAATGGACGGGATGGATACGTCACGCACTAATCAAAACATAATAAAACAGAAATCAGCTAACATGTCAGACTGAATGATGGAGTGAAAGATTATCAGGCTACGACCGTCAGACCGACGCCATCAACTCTGGAGCTATGCAGCTAAATTAGCTGAAATATAATAATATAAATAACAGAAAGGAAAAGCATCTATTTGCTGCATCTCAACAAGTTTCTCTATATAATCCAGAGTGCAGCCTCATGTGAAACACAATCCACCCACCACTTCCTCTCCTCTGAACAGGAACACAGAAGATCTTTTCTCTTCTCAGATAATCACATGAAGAGTTTTGGGGTGGAAGGAGTTTTTGGGAGTTTCCACTTCCTCTCACATGGTTTTGGTGACTTCCTGCTTGCTGAGGAGGACTTCCAGCAGACGGAGTTTAGCCTTGAGCTGCTTGTATTCCTGGTATTCCTCCTTCATCGGAGTTCGATCCTCTTTTTGGCAGATTCTGTCGGTAAACACACAAGTGTGTATATTATATATAATTATACACTTTTCTATTATTACACTTGCATTAACATGTAAGCAGAATTTGCTATAATAATCCATCATAATTTATCAGTTGATGTATTTTGTATCTAATATCTTAATGTGTAAATGTAGTGGAGTAGAAATATAAAGTAAGCACTGGTGGAGGTCTGCACTCCCTGAGGACGGAGGTTTTGTCTCTCACCTTCCAGTCTGACGGTAAAACTCGTCCTCAAACTCTCTCAGAGCTTTACGCCTCGTCTTCTTCTCTGCCCTCGTCTCCCGCAGACACTGCAGCAGCTGAGACCTGGATCGGTTGGAGGACACAGCATAGAGGTTAAAACCAGGACATTTGGTTGGACAGACTGATTAAGCCCAGTTTTAACCCCCAAGTGGTTGCCAATCACTTACTGTGAAGCGGCTGCATGATGATCTGGGTCACCAACCAACGTTTGAGTTCTTAGATGCTGCTCAATAAATGTTGGTCTTAAATGTAGCTTTGGATATTTTAAGTGTTTTTTTTTAGCAGCAGACAAAAGTTTGTATAGTAACTCTAATGTTGGCATGAAATATTTAGCATAATAAGGTAGCATGTTAGCATTCGAACAGAAACATTTATACATCTTGACATGCTAGCATTAACATAACATGTTACCATAACCTTAGCACAGTAACTCTAATGTTAGCATGTAACATTTAGCTTGTTGGATCTCTGTCCACATCTTAGGTTCATATAGAGGGCTGAAGTGAAACCAGAACCCCCAGGTTCTGTTCCAGAAGTCAGAACCGGATTAAAATCACATGACATCTGGAATAAATAACCGTATGAAACCTCCACACACAGACCTGGATGCTTCATGCAGGTTGGCCATGGTGAGAGCAGGTTGTTGATGGACGGCTTTCACCTCGTCTAACGGGGACACGAAGGTGGGGTCGCTGTCCCGGTCACTGTCCTCCTCGCCAACAGATGGTTGGGTCGCTCTGCGAGAAGGCGGGACAGGAAGTTCATCGACTGTCATGGAGCTCATCGAGTCTTCATCAGAACCATCCTCTTCCTCCTGAGAGACAGAAGCAGTCACAACAACAGAAAACTAAAGAGAGCAACGACTCGTCTGCAGTGGAGCTAAAGATGTAAAGTTTGTCCTGAGGGTGGTGCTAGAGGAAAGGTCATGTTGTAGAGTTCATCCTCCATACGGCAGCCACAACCAGTAAAAACACACAAAATGTGAATGCTGTTTATTTATAAGCATGTAGATTAACCTGACAAAAAGACATGATAATGAGACGGGTCTTAACGCACTAATCCTGAACTTTACATTTAGTTTAACTGAGGCTATATATATATATATATATATATATCACAAAAATATCAAATTAAATAAATGAAGAATGCAAAGACGTTAAAGCTGGGGTAGGCAGTTTTTTGAAAACCTGATTCAGATGGTGAAAATCCTGCCGAAAATCCTGAAACTTGTGATAAATGTCCAACACCTCCTTTGCCTACAGCGGTGTGTAGAACAAAACAACACGTCCCGGCTCCACACGGAGCTTCAGGTTCATTACGTTTGATGCCATGGCGTGGAGAGCGAGCCCTACGAGGGATACGGTTTCACTGGGGAACCGACTCCTTCTGCTGCTGGTCCAAGTTGTGGGTTTGGTGGGAGGGGCTTAGCGAAGTGATACGAGGCAGCAGAGAGAGAGGAGGAAGGTTTTGCACAGATTCTGCATCCTCCAGCTTTAACAGTGAAATATAGCTTTGCCCAGTAAAGTCAGTTATTGTCTCAGGAACACTGTCCGGGCTTTCACTGATGATCAACTGTCTTGTTATTAGAATCATGAAAACACATTGTCACCTGTTACTTAACATAGATATGTTTTTTCTATTAGTGTGTGTGTGTGTGTGTGTGTGTCTCACTATGGTAGTGATGGTCGGGCTGGCACACAGTAAACGTTTGATCATCTGGTATCTGTCGTACAGAGGCTTCACCAGGTTCTTCTCCTGTTTTGTTCCCTGAGAGACAGACAGACAGATATGAGACGATGAATTAAGCAATGGAGTTACTATAGCAACATGCCTATAGATGAATCTGGGAGGGAAACCCTCACTGTGGTGGCATCTCACTTTTAAACCCGAGCAGTAACTCTGATGTTTGAAAGGTTTTCATTTGAATCTGTCCAGCAGATCCTTTACAACCTGCTACGTGTTGGAAATATGGTCATCAAGAGCCATTAAAATAAAGGTTAGAATCTAATTTAGTCCAGTTTTAACAGTTAGACGTCTTTTCTGTCATCAGCTGCTACAACAGCAAACACAAAGTGAATCCATGATGCTCTGCTCCATGACATTCATTTCACTGTAATTCATTAAATCCACACGTATTTTCTGCTCCTGTGCTGTTCGTTACACTCTCCACTGGGTGGCGCTGTTACTCTACATGAGGACTCACTGGTCGGCCGTGCAGACTCTCAAAGTAGAGCAGACATTTCTGCAGAGTGATCTTCTCCAACACCATCTGAGCCTGAGTCATCTCCTGCACACACACACACACACACACACACACAACTGTCTGTCAGAAGATGAAAAGCAACATAGACAAGGGGAAATAAAACGGAGGAGAAAATGAACAGAGTTTGGTGGGGATGCAAGCATGACAGCTCTACATGGATTCATGCTGATTATCACTTGACAAATTTCTATACAGACGAGTTTAAAATATTTTTGTTATTAACTCAATTTTGTCATTTTTTTATGTTAGAATCAGCACAACATAACCCAACAGATGATATAAGACGTATTCATCCCGGAGGAAAGTTTTGTGCCCGAAGCTGTCGAATATAACGAGAAATATAAATTCTACTGTACATTACACACAGTGGTGACTTGAACATAAACAGCCTTTAATCCCGAATGTTTAGTTATTGACCTCTTGAAGTCATATAACTGCACATGCAGAGAAGTCTGTCGGTAGAGGGAAAGCAGAATAAATAGAAGAGGGGGAATAAAACGGAGGAAAAAATGAACAGAGTTTGGTAAGGATGCATGAGTAAAAGTTTATGAGCACCACAGCGACCTTCATGTTGTCTGGCAGGCCCAGGGCTTGTCTCTTCTCTCTCAGCCGTCTGAACAGAGACTCCACGGTTTCCTCCAGAGTGGGTTTGTGCTCCTGCGCCCCCTGCTGGGCGGAGCCATACCTGCAGGACACATCGATGCTGACTGATGGACCTGATGATCCTGTGTCACACTGAGTCCATGTGAAGTGGTGTGGTGGAGTTACCTGCAGATGTTTTCTGGACCGTCCTGCTCCTTCGACTCGAACACCGACTGTCTGAGTCTCAACTCTGCAGGAGACACACAGTCAGACAGCGTAGAACGTAACTAAGTACATTTACTCAAGTACTGTACTGAAGTACAAATTAGAGGTACTACTTCTACTTCACTACATTTATCTGATAGCGTTAATTACTTTACAAATTCAGATTTTTACACAAAACATGTGAAGAGTTTATAAAATATGATGTTTAGTTAACGGTTTATACAAGTACAGCTGAAACCATTGATTAGCTCAATGAAGTACAAAAGTAAAATCCTTTTACATTAATGCATCAGACACTAAGACGTGTGGTGTTGTGAAGGTGTCAGACACATAAACATGTCTGCTCCGCAATCCTCAAAATATTGTTTTAATAAGAAAACAATGTGAATAAATGTTTAATTATCAGCAGCTGATCAATGAAAAAGATCCCTGAATTCTGTGATGATTCAACCCTCGATGAACTTCTAGGTTCATATTTTCAAATAAAACAAAACAGCTGAATTTTGTTATTTAATATCTTTAAAATATTCTTTTGTATTTTGTTATCTGGGACCAAAAGGTCCTCTGATGCTTTTTAAAAGAGTGGAGTCTTTAACACCAGGTTTGTGATCTGTGAAACTCCAGCTGATGTTTTTACCTTTGAGCTGTTTGCGAGCCTTCGCCAGTTCACTCATCACTCGGATCATCTCCGGGTTCGAGTATTTATCATTGTGGGACGGCTGAGAAACACAACATGGCACCGTCAACATCATTTCTACACAGCAAGAAGCAAAAAAACTGGACGAAAGTTAAGATGGCTAACTAGACAGCTAATGTCAGAGGGCTATATCAAGTGTGAGAAAGCCACACCTAACCTTAGCTAAAGCTAAAGCTAAGTTGTTGTCTGTAAATGAAAAATATCCATTTTGGTTTTTCAGTTTGTTATCCCACATAATTAAATAAGACAGCAGCTAAATCAATTCATGATGGAGAACAACAAACAGCTAAACTCCTGCTAAAGCTATCTAGCTTAATTCAATTCAATTCAATTCAGTTTTATTTATATAGCGCCATATCATAACAAAGTTATCTCAGGGCTCTTTTTCGAATAGAGCAGGTCTAGACCGACTCTTTATATTTACAGAGACCCAACAGTTCCCACCATGAGCAGCACCAGGAGACAGTGGCAAGGAAAAACTCCCTTTAACAGGTAGAAACCTCGAGCAGAACCAGGCTTAGCATTAAGGTAGCTAGCTCAGGAGATCTCAGTAGCTGCCGTCTGATTGTTTGAATGAATTTCATGTGGTTTTGGGGTTAAGCTTCCTTTGAATCTCATGCTTCTATAGTTACTGCACTCTGCCTTTGTAATCTGCTTTATGAAACACCCCTCTGGGTCCTGGATTCGATTGTGGACTGGAGTCCTGCTCCCTGCTCTATGTACCTTGTAGTTCATCTCCTGCTCAAACTGATCCTCAAACCTGCGAACCTTCTTCTTCAGGGCCTGAATCTGTCTGCTGAGGAACGGGATGGAGGAGGGACACTCGTCCTCCGATCCCTCCGGCCTGTCCCGACCCCGACACCTGGACAGAGACACAGACAGGTAAACAGACAGACAGATTTTCTAGTAACATCAAATCAGTCTGGTGTTATTTTGTATTTTTGTTATCATCAACAGATCTCATGTTCAAACTCAAACCAACAGCATGTCAGTCCGTCTCTCAAAACTGACTTCCTGTCTGTGGCTCTCAGCCCATTGGTTCCTGCTGAAGACGTAAATCTTTAAAAACACAAATCTATAGTCTGATGTTTCAAACAGCTGCTCACTGTAGTTTTTATCAAATTAACAGGAGGAAACAGTGACTTTGTTGGGGACTATTTTCAGCAGTGGATGAATCCACATGTGGGTCTCTAGTGAGTGTTTGGGGCAGCAGGACTGTGTGAATAAACTGCAGTGTTTGTGTTGATGGTGATGAAGGCTCACTGATGTGTTCAGTAGTTTTATACATCAGGCTGTGAGACACACAGAACCTGTTAGCAGATCCACTCACTGCTGCTCTGAGTCTGAACATGGAGAAAAATGTAGAATATCTCCAGACTTTTACTTTGAAATAGAAGACACGAAGGACGGAGAAATAAACATGAGAATATGGTTCAGGAACTAGATCCAGTGTGACTGTTAATAAGACAGAGGAGGAAACTAAGTGGAGACATAAAGACATGAACTGGGTCAGAGACACATTTGAACCCTCAGCTTCAGGCTGTGGGTCAGAAAACAGAAGAGAAGAAGAAGGATGGATTATATAAGATGTATTAATGCAGCAGACAGGACGGAGCTGCGTCAGCACAGACTGCACTCTGACAGGATTTTATTTCAAATACTTTAATACCCAGAAATCATGTAACGGGATGTTTGTGGAGCTGAACTGAGACCAACAGGATTTCTATTCAAATGTCTCCACTAAAACAAATCTGTCCTCCTGATAGCTTCTGCATCGCTTTTAGCTCAGAAAAGATATTTGATAACCTGGAACTTTCCTAAACCTCCACCCTCTTCTTAGTGGCCTAAAAATACACTACATGGCCAAAAGTATGCAGACACTTCAACTTGAATACAGCAGCAGTATGTGGTAGCTGAACATGTCTAAAACCACAGGCATTCAGTTCTTTTAAGTTCTAATCTGTTGATTTATCTCATGTTGTTAAATACGTCTCAGTTTTATATAAAAACCTCTCTCTTCACAAACCAACAAGTCCCAAGTTTAGCAAGTCAGGACCAAATAGTCCTAAATCTAGTCCCAATTCAGGGCCAACAAGTCCCAAGTCTGGTCTCACATCAAGATTATTAAGTCCCAAGTCAAGACCACATGACCCAAGTAAAGATTAACATGTCCCAAATCAATTTCCAAGTAAAGATCAAATGGCCCCAAGCCAGACCAGTAAACAGACAGACCAGTTAGCAGACAGACAGGTAGACAGACAGGTGAGACTCACACTATGTACTGCTGGCAGCAGGGCGGTGACGGTGCAGTGTCGGGGTCGGAGTTGAACCTCAGGCTGTGGCTGAGGCTGGAGCAGCGGGGGGAGGGTAGAGGGCTGGGGCCGCCCGCCAGCAGCTGGAGGAGAGCTCCACCTTCTCCTCCTCCTCCCTCACCTCCGGGACTGCCCCTCGGTGGGGAGTAGGGGGAGTGGTGAGGGCTGGGGGGCAGCACTGCATCGGGGGTCAGGGGCTGCTGACCAGGGTGGATGGTGGATAACAGCTGGTGTCTGGGAGACTGTGGAGGTCTGTTCAGGACTGTCAGCAGCTCTGCAGAGACACAAGGTTTGGATTAATATTTAGGTAACATTTTATTTAACATTTATAAGCAGTATACAAACATTTATTAAATGTTTATAACACACTATAATGCTGTTAAGTAGCAGCTTAAGTGTTTATTTATGTACATTATTTATCAATATGAACTTCTATGAAGACCTACAGTTTATTATATAATTACCTTAAGGATCTCTAGAACCTCCTCAATGACCACTAGAACCACCTACACAAAGGACCCCTAGAACCACCAAAAGGACCTCTAGAATCACCTGAAGGACCAATAGAGCCTCCTCGGTGATCACTAGAACAGCCTTAAGGATCTGTAGAACTACCTCAGTGACTTTGAGAACCTCTTCATTGATCACTAGACCCACTACAATAAGGACTAGAACAACTTTAAGGATCTCTAGAACGTCCTACAGGACCTCTAGAAACTACACAGTGACTATAACCACCTAAATTGTCACCAGAACCTCCTAAAGGTCCTCCAATTACCCAAACGATCAATAGAACCTTAATAATAACCGCTAGAACCATAATGATACAAACCTGAGAAAAGAAGCATATCCTGACATCGGAGAAGCTGGTTTGGTATTTATGCTTGAAAAACGACTCAAACAATAAATCGATTATAAAAACTGATCAATTTGTTTTTTGATCAACTAACAGATTAATCAGCTCATCGTTTCAGCTCTGGCTGATTGTTTCCGTGGGACATAATCAGGAATGACCGAACACCAGGAAGGAGACCTGAGTGAAAGCAGATTTGGAGGCAGTCAGTCAGTGTGTCTTACGTGCTGCAGAGTGTTTTCCTTCTGAAAGCTGCACTATAAATAGCAGAGCACACACACACACACACACACACACACACACACACACACACACACACACACAGCATGGCTGGTGGCGTACTGTGCAAAATAAGCAGACTCATCAGAAAGACTGATGCCCCCTAATAACACACTGATGAATCCGTTACTGTACCAGATGCACTACAGTCAGTGTGTTTACTGTGTCGGTTAATGAGAGCGAACATGTCAGCTCCTGAACCAGCAGCCACCAGGACCACAACCCAGACTGCCTGCATCTGTGGTGTCTGGGGGGGTGCTGTATCAAGTAATGTCACAGATTTTTCAGATTATTTTAGGAAAAAAGGAACATTATGAACATCACACCTGGGACCAGAATCAACAGACAGTGTAATAAAGTGACTGTACATGTCATTTATTGGATAACAACTAAATAAAGTCTGACAGAAAATGATGGTGACAGAAACATGTCTGGTTTTTAATCAGGAGTGATACAGACAGACAATCAGACAGACAGGTGTATGGACAGACAGACAGACAGACAGACAGACAGACAGGTGTATCTACCTGGCGGGCTGTTTTCGTCAGTGGGGATGCTGTGGCAGAGAGCCAGCGTCTTCCCCTCCTTCCCTCCGAGCTCCACCAGGCCGCAGGGGCTCTTCTGCTCCTTGCTGCCCAGGGCAGGGGGGCTCTCCTCTGGGGACGGACCCAGTGAGGGCCCCCCCTCCACCTCCAGTGCCTGGAGCTTCAGCAGGGAACTCTGCAGGCAGAAGCAGAACATGCCAGACACGCTGATCCAGAGATTAACCTGGTCCCAGGAGGTGGCTGTATGTAGACTTGTAATACAGAAGACAGTCCAGTTACTGGGATATGTAGGGCAGTGAGGTGCTGCAATGGATCAAAGATTCCAGATATTAGCCAGATCCCAGCCTCTGAAACACCACGTGGAGGAGTGGCACAGATTTTTCTGCTGTTCAGGAAGTAGTCTGTCCCAACAATCCAAAATATGAGACAATTAGTCTCCTTTCCATGAATTAGTCAATCATCCAGTCAAACAAGCCACCATGCCCCCCCTCCTGTCCAGCTCTTCCAGAGATTAGGCGGTTTCGCTCCACATGCAAGTGAACATTCCTGAAATAGAAATCTTCTTCCTTTTTTTTTCTTTATCTCTCTTCACTCCAGCGATTAGCCACTTCCAGTCAGTGTGGAATGATAATATTTTGTTCCTCTTCCTATCCTCTCAGCGTGTGAAGGTCCAGGAATTAGCCCGCTCCGCTGTGACTGAGCTCAGCAGTGAAAGAGGAGCTGAAAGGTTTTGAATTTTCATCCTCTCGTCCTGCACGTTCGCTGATGATGATGATGATGATGCTGATGATGCTGATGCTGTGTTGGTACCCTCCCTCTCTCACTCCCCCCTTCTCTCGCTCTCTCTCCCATTAGCTGTGCACCTCTCTCGCCCTCCCTCGTTGGATTACTCATCCTCAGGCTCGTGAAGGAGAGAGGAGGGAGGATGGGGGGGGGGTTTGCTTGCCCGACTCCCTGGATGGGATGGGGGGGGGGGCATATGGGAAACATGGGGACCCCTCTCTCTCTCCCTGATCGTGAGGTTTTTCCCGCATCAGTGGGGGATGGGCTTGTTGCTGACGTCACTCTGTGTGTGTGTGTTTGAATCTCATTCATAAAAAAGGGAGGAGGAGGAGGAGGAGGAGGAGGAGGAGGAGGTGTAGCTACGTGCTTCTCTTCACACAGACACTTTAACCCCTTCACATCCGGTTTCACCTGTCAGTTTGTCTCTGACAGGTGAACACGAACTCCACCCTTCCTCCTTCAGAGCGTGTGGATCAGTGTTCTTGCTCAGACAGGTAGACCTCGGTGTTCATCAAACATGCACACATGACGATACATCTCACCTGCTCTGCAGCTATGTGCTCGTGCAGGCTCGTTTACATACAGACACGCCCACGGGAAGCCAAATATGGTCAACACTCCCCTCTGAAATCCTGCGAAGGAGACAGGTAAAGGTGAAAAACATCCCGGACAGCGAGGTTACACAGTGTAAAACCGTCCTGTAGTCCCGGGAGCAGGTGAGCGGGAAAGCTTCCCACCTGAATCTCATTCATGAAACAGTAAAAGGTAAATCTTAAACAGTAGAAAGACGTTTAAAATATTTATATAGCTTTATTGTTAGACTGTATTCATCATTAAAGCAGCGGGTTGGGGAATGGCTCGCCAGACTCCCTTTAGAAATCGTAAATTTACGTAACCGTATTTATGAGCAACTAATACACATCTTACTAAAACGACTTTGAGCTATCGTCCCAACCATTTTGGCTCCCTGAATAAATTGGGCATATAAACAATTCTCCAAGCAAGACATTTTGTTTTAAATATAGTTAGTCTGTTGGCAGGGAGCTTGTCTCGTTGTAGGTGCAGGACGGCCCAGCCGAACAGAAAATGTGTCAGTCACGTTGACGAAGTTTCAGTTTGCCGAAAAGCAAAGATAAATACACTGAATATTCAGTTTAAACACCTTTACTGTTAAAATCTCTGCATATTAAATCGAGCTGTTGTTTTGGAGTTCAGTTGAAAGGACGACGGTACATGAATGACATTAATATAACTTTTCAAAATGATCAGGTTTTTAGCCTCAGAGCGGTTTCACACCTGGCGGCCGGTCTGCGGAACCACAGACATATATAGTTTCACTACAGGTGACATTCACTGGAGAAACATTGAAATAAAATAAACAAATAAAAATACAACTGCAGGACTAACCGGTGCACAACATAAAGAAAGTGACTCCCTCCCTTTCCTGCTCCAAAGATGGTCAGTCCGAACAGGAGTGATTTATTCATATCAGCCAGAGCAACCAACAAAACAATAAGAAAACCAAACAGTTAAAGAAACAGGGATCTGACCTCAGTCCCTAACATAAAACAGGAGAAAACAACTGTAGAAACAGAAACAGCTCCTCTCCCCTACAGATACCTGCTCTTTTAACAGTATTTACGTAAAAACAGTAGCTAAACACATTAGCACTAAGATAACAATTTAAATCCAACAACACTCGGCTCGGTTCGGTCCGGTTGGGAGTCAGGCAAAGACAAGGAGGCCCGTCAGTAGGTGCCATCAGTCTCCCGTCCAATCACCAGCCACCACCTGGACCTGAACATACTAAAAAACAGAACATTGTGAACAGCACCACCCTCAGGCAGGGGGGGCCACACCGTCACCACCCAGGGTCTTAACAACATGGATAAAGTTCAGACTCGGGTAAAGAGCTTTAACACCATCATAAGAAAAGGGTTAAGAGACAGAAACATACACAGTGTGTGCAGCATAGACTGTGTATAAAGATGTATTTTTTATTTATTTCTCTTTATATTCAGTCTGGTGTGGAGCTGCACAACAACCTGATGAACAGCTTGTGGGAGGAAGAACTCTTTTGTCTCCTCGCCTTGCAGCATCTGACGTAAAGGCTGCTCTGCACAGAAATCCCACAATCCCTCTCAGCCGGCACCCAGTCAGCCTGGACCACGATCCAGGACCTGGGCCAGAGGAAGGGGGGTCACTGAGTCCAGTATAGTGTCAGTACTCAGGCTTCAGTCTGGTGTTGTGTGTGACCCCCTGGTTCAGACTGCATGTTGGCTGACCCCCTTCACATGGGAGAAAGAGATCCTCGTGTTAGTGTGTTGCAACATGTAACACGTGTTAAACTAGGAACGATACAGAGAAGGGTAGCATGACCCTGGCGCAAATATGACTTTTATAATTTTCCTCCCATTAGTTTGTGATATTTGTGTTATGGAAAAAATAGCGCCCCCACCGGCGCATCAGCGCAGTTCAGGCGGAGAGTGGTACTGCAGCCCGGGAGACGGTGAAAGACTTCCCCCAAAACAAAACAAAAATGATCAGAAATTCAGTAGAAGTTCTGTGAGAAGTTGATGAGGGGGAATGAAAGAAACCACAGTAACTGTAGAAAGCACTTTGTTGTGTCGAAGAGGTGTTTGTGAAGAAAATGTCATTCGCGCCGGACTGCTTTTCCTTTATGTCCATTTCACGTTAATGAGAAACAGGGTGGTGTTTGGTGAGAAGCGGGGTGAATACCTGGATAGAATTAAAATTATACTTTTACACGTGCTCTTTGGTGAATTATGTGTTTGCCGAATTACAGGAGAGGCTCCGACAGATTCAGAAAAGCTGGCGAATATCATTTCCCGGCATATTTTGTCGGTAATCAGAGCCGTTTTCTTATTCTGCAGGTTATGTGAATGGCGTTCTGCCGATACAGACACCAGCTCAGAGCGGATCAGACTGTAAAAACTGCGGGAATAACAAACAGGTTTTCCGGTAAATCCTTCAAAATAAAAGTCCCAGTAAATCTCGTCTCTTGTCTTCTGAGTTGTTCGGTGCAGAAGGTTGACGGATCGAGTCCCGGTTTAGTACAACGCCGGTTAGATCCCGTTTTCTGTGTAGTTAGCTGGCTGTAGCAAGAGGAGTCCTGCTAAACGTTTAGCTAACAGTGAGCTAACAGACTCAGCGCGGTTGTTCCTGCTTCTTGTACTATTACTGGGTGTCCTTCAAAATAAAACCCACAGTAAACGGTCTTTATCGTGCTGCTCGGTGCGGGAGGTTGTCGGTTCGAGTCCTGGCTCAGCACTTATAGGATATCGTAAACACGTTCGAAGGGTTTTCTGAAAGTTATAGTGGAGAGTAACTTAACTTACTTACGTGTGATACTTCAAGTAGATTTTGTTGCTTATGTACTTTTAATTAAGTAAAATTTACTTGCAATTTAGTATTCTTATAGTGTGGTATTACTGCTTTTACTCAAGTAAACGATCTGAATACTTCTCCCACCTGACTGAAACAAACTAGACCAGTTGTGGAATAACAGGACATTCATTCATTCTCAGGCAATGTGCTTCAACTGTATGAAATAAGGAAAAAAACCCAGTTTATTTTTACAGCTTTTATTTTTTAAACAGATCAAACTGCTTTGGCAAAATTATTTTTGTTTTGTTTTTAACAGTCATGCCCATAAAGCTTTTCTGAACTGAGAGACAGCAAGAGAGTTTCTTCAGCTACCATGGCAGCCACTGTAACAATAATAATAATGATAATAATCCACAAACAGCTGAGACATCATAAAGCACTATATTCCCAGTATATACAAATAAATCGGTGACACTCGAGCTTCATCACACAAACTCATAACCACAAAATATCATCACTAAGAATCAATATGAACATGAATATTTCTCCTGGTCCAAACCAAACCTTTTTAATTCACCTTTTGTTCCGATTATGTTTTCACTGTCACAGCTGAACATCTGTCCTTGTTGCTGCCTGCTTAAAATCAACCAGGCAAGTGAAAGCAGCCTGGTTTACAGTGTAAGGTGGTGAAGTTAATATTACTTTTCCCTGGACTAAATTAAGATATTTCAAATTTCTGTTTTTGTACATAATCGTCTTAATCAGTGAGCTTTAGGGGTGTTGGTAGGTGTTTTATTTTTTTTTACTTTGGAGGGTGCACTGAGAATCAGATTGTTCCCCGAGATCCCAGCCCCCAGCAACAAGGACACAATCCCTCACTGGCTTCCCACCAAGAAATAGTTTCCAACAACCATGCTAGCTGTTTCCCCCTGCTTCCAGTCTTTATGCTAAGCTAGGCTAACCACGTCCTGACTCCATGTTTAACACACAGACATGAGCTTGATATCCATCTGAACATCTCACTCTCATCAGAATATTTTACGAAAATGTTGAGCTATTCCTTTAAAGCCCAGCGTGGCCTGGTGTGTCTTGTGTCTGACTGTATTCTGCCTTCTGGTGGTGAAAACTGAACATAATGTTTCCAGTATTTTCATGCAGAGCTCACAGAAGTCGCATCGCTGATCAGTTCACAAAAATATCACAACAACTTCAGACTGCTAAGACAAAGGCTTCGTACCAAAGTGAGACAACTATCAGCTGCTTTCACAAAAGGCCACAAAATATAAATACAAATTGAAATAAACAGATGAATCACTTGTTATGGTTAAACTCTTGGTGGAAGCAATACAAACCTCAAAGACTGCACGTGTACTCAACATTTCTAAATGTCCACTTTGCCATGGAGTTACTCTAATCATGTGAAATGAATGATTATCTTGGAGTATGCAGGTTTTCTTTCTTGTTCAGTCTGTTTTAGAGCACAGATATACTTGCTTTTAACCCTGTGTATCCTGTGTGTCTTCGTAGTGTTGGTTGTGTGTGTTTCGGCTGCTTTTTCTGCCAACAGTACAGTAACCTCTTCGGGTCTCACCGTGTTTAGTTAATGTTTATGACACAGTTGTGGTAGATTTTGTTATGAACAGTTACTCAATGTTTGTCATGTTGATCAAAGAAATATGTTGACTGAAGAGTTTGAGACTGAAAATTCATTGTAGAAGTTGGAAACTGTAGACAAAACAATCAGGTGCATTCAGTGGCTGTTGTGGAGCTTTCAATATCAAATGAGCTTCATCAGCAGATGGAGTAGATGTTCAAATTTCCACTTCTTTTTGAGCACTTAAAAGAGTTGTCCACCATGTTGGCTGTAAAGTTGAGGTTGGCAGTTCATTCTTGACCTTGGAAACAGCTGTTGACATAAAATCTCCACAATTCCAAGACAAATGGGCAAACTCCATCTGCAGAGGAAGATTGTGTGATACGACTCCAGAACAGCTACTAAATGGACCTCGGTGATATGGTTGTGTCAGTGATTTAAGAATTGTTATTTCTTTAAATCGACTTACATAACAGTTTCACATCTCATCCACACTTTTCTCTCTCTGGCAAAGGAAGATGACGTCCTTATTCTAAATCCTGCCTACAAAGCTCTGATTGGCTTGTGTTTTTTTTTTTACAACCGGGGAAACAGTCATCAATGAGCACAACACAAGACCTGTTTGGGTGGTGATCTGGAACCAGGTTATTACAAAGCAAGTACATCATGAGCCTCAGACACAAAATAGGAATATATATAACACCTTGAAACAAACAGCTTATAAGAAATTCAACCAAGTCGTGCACGTGTCTGTGAGAATGGAGTGTTTGTGGGTGTGTGCAAAAATGTGTAGGTAAGGAAGTCTTGGAAATATGTACAAAATATCTGTTATCATGCTATGATCCAAAGATTCACAACATAAACAATGATAGAAAGGAAAGTTTAAAAATAGAAATGTTTGTATGACCTCCCCATCATCCACTGGGGAGGACCACAGCTGCTACACCCAAACGTTTTGTCTTTCTGTCTTTGGATCTTAAGTTCCCGAAAATTAAATGAGAAGGCATCATGGTGACCTCAAGTTTGTCTGTTCAGTCTTAAGTTTATTTTTCCTCCCGTGGCTTGTGGCCACAAATTCCTCCTGCAACAGTCGCTCCTCCAGCCCGCTCTCAGAGAGCCAAACCTGGGTTCATAGGGTCAGAAAACTCCCTAAGGACTTCCAGAACCTCCTCCACAAAACACAAACTCCAGATATCACAGGACAGGCAGTAGTAGTAGTAGAAGTATGATCTCCCTCTAAGGGGTCAAAGGTCAAGTGTCAGCCAGCGATCAAGGACACTTGACAGGAGCAGAGGCTTTCCATTGGCTGCAGAAAAACAGGGCCATGGTGTCCATGATGTCATTAGGAAGTCTCTGAAGGGACAAGTCGAAGCCTTTGTCAGATTCTGGAAACAGGAAAACTGTCTGATTTCACTTTCTAGAGGGCCCTCTAGCTGTTCACCCCATTAAGCCCCCACCCTTAAATGTTTCCCCAACCTGTTCTGCCCAGAGTCCCAGAAACTACACTGATACACTACCCTGCTCCAGGTTTGCAGTATGTCCATTTGATCAAACACAAATTTGTTGAAGGATATGCACCATGTTAGCAAAATATCAACGGAAATATTTAATGTACTAAAACTAGATTCTGACACAGGGCCCCTCAATAAGACAGGGCCTCACTTGCCCACTCACCCACTTTGCCGGTTTGATAATCCAGTCTTGTCTGTTTCTCAGGGAAGCACTTTGTGACAGAATTTCCTTTGACAACCTTTAGATTTACCAGTTTCGGCCTCTGGTGGCTTCACTGATGGGTTTAAGCAGCACGTTTCTGGCTGTCATCACTAACTAACGTCTAATCTATGTCCAAGTGTTGCAGCAATATATGGGTCATAAAGCAAGGCCTGTACCGTTTGAATGACTGCCGATGGGTGAAGATACCCAAAGTTCAGCTGCAGCCAAACAAGGAATCAGTGTTGTTCCGGGTTTAAAGAAACACTCCCAGGTGGTTTGTCTCATCCTTGAACCACCTCATCTTCCAGCTCTCAGGTGTTCTGGCAGCTCAACATTCCTCCAGTTAGAGGGAACAGACGGTACCAGTTTGATCAATGAGAGGCCTCCAGTCCTTTTCCATCTGCTGCCCTCAGCACACTCGGTACTCAAATCATTTGGTGACATGATGTGGCTACAAAACATTGGGGATCTGATTCCCACAGGGTCCAGCCACACTTAACAACAACACAGGCAAAGTCAAAAGTAAGGTGCTCTGGATAAAAAACGTCCTCCAAATGGCACATGAAGTTCATCTTTGTTCAGCCTGGTGAAAAGTCATCTTCTCAGGTTTGGACCTCGCTGCCAGCCGTAGGGTGTCAGGCTTTGGGTTTAGATGCAAACTGGACTAAAAGTCATAATCCCATCCGGAGTTGTCGTCCGGTGGTGGCTCGTCTGTGTCTTCAGGGAAACTGTCGAAGTTACTGGTGTCAGTCTGAGAGGAAACCTGGACAGAACAACATGGAGTCAAACACCTTCAACGCCTGCAGACTGTTTAAAGACCTGTTAATTAAACTCTGGTTCTGCTCTGGCTACTTTACCTTTAAACTGTTTCTCAATTATGTAAACTGTCTCTTAGTTATGTTACAAAATAATCTAAGCTCAAAGGTCCATTTACTAGCTTTCAGAACTTCCTGTTTTTTCTTTTCTTTTGGTAATGTCCAGTTTCTCAATTGATTTACCAGAAAATCTACAATATCACAATATATAATTATTACAATATAAAGTTGTACATACAGTGGCAGACGTTTTATATCACCTTGTTGTTTTCTTGTTATGTTTCAGTACATTTACAGTGCTTTTATTGGTCAGGGGTCTAACATGAGTTTGGGGTCTCTATGAGGAAAAAAATCAAAAGTTTATTTCAACTCACATCAGGTGTGATGGGCGGGGTCAGAGTTCCTTTCCTCAAACCCTCCCAGTTAAAACCTTCAAACCACCTGAAAACAGAGAGAGACAGATTAGTTTAATCTTGTATTTAGATGAAACTGAAAGACAGGTGAGAGCTGATACACCTGTAATTTGAGCCTTGACTATTACTGACCATACTGACAAAATTATGTGGACAACCCTGTTCATATACTTTGTCTACTTTTGGTCTGAAACAGCCAATCAGGTGTGAGCTTCCTCTCAACTAACTCACTTGTGCTTTTGGATGTCTTTGACTCCGTTTTTCAGGTTTCCAAGTCTCTCTGAGGGATTATCTCTGTTGACACAAACAGTTACGGTTCAGAGATTTATTTTGGACATGAAAACAGTTAATCTGAGCTGCTCAGGCACACAGCGCCTCTACCTGCAGAGCTTCTTGATGAGGTTGGCAGCATTCTTGGTGATCTTCTTGGGGAACTCGATCATGTCGATGCCTCTCAGGATGATGTTGTAGGTCTTCATTGGGTCTGGACCTGTAAATGGAGGACTGGAGACACACAGAGACACTGTAGGACACTGAAAAACAGCAGTTGGACTCTACTGTACCCTGCTGTCCCTCCTCTGTGTGTCCTCACCTGCCGGTCAGCAGCTCGTACATCAGGATGCCCAGAGACCAGTAGTCTGCTGAGACATCGTGACCCTTGTTGAGGATGATCTCTGGAGCGACGTACTCCGGCGTCCCGCAGAACGTCCACGTCTTCTTACAGACACCAATCTTCTTGGCGAAACCGAAGTCCACCTGGAAAAGACAAAACTGATAGAACACGTCTCCACATTCACTGTATTTTTGAAATTGCTGGTTGCTGTCAGTCCCTGTAAAAAACAACAGTTCCATTAATTTTACTGTTGATATTCCTGATCGCAAAAGGATGAACCCGAATATTTCTGGTGACCTCTTGACTTTTCCTCTCGCACCACCATCTGGACAAAATCTCCACTTGTATATAAGAAATATCAAAATCTCACTGGCCGATTTCCATTAAACCTCCTGATGCCATTCCTGCTCTCGAGAGGATGAACAATGTTAATGCCTCCAAAATCTCCAGAACTTGCTGTGTGTCAGCTAGTTTTAGTTTAGACTTTAATTGAACATTTGTTTGCTAATGTAGAACACATTACAAATATGTAATATATATTTTACGAGGAAATATGGAATTACCAGCTTGGCGTATCCACGGCTGTCCAGTATGAGGTTTTCAGGTTTCAGGTCTCTGTATATGATGCCTTTGGCGTGCAGGTAGGCGAAGGCTTCGACCACACAGGCTGTGTAGAACCTGGTGGTCGAATCTTCAAATGAACCCCTGAAACACACAGAGTTAAAAAACCCATTGGCTGGACTGCATTTGATCGCTTTCAGGTTTATTGAACTAAATGTCCAACTTTTATTTTCAGTTGTTGTTTTTCTGTCTGCAAACACTTACTGCTGCTTATTGCTTTCAGGGCCGCAACTAACTTTAAAAAAAAAAAAAGTTACTTATTTAATCTGCTGATTGATGTATGTTCTGATACAGAGTCTATAAAAGTCTCCAGAGTCCGAGGTGACGTCTTCAAATGTCACAAAGATATAAAACACAAATCTGAGAGAAGCTGACACTTGAGAATATTTTAGTTTTTGCTTAAAAATTATTTAAACAAACTACCAGCAATTATCACAATTGTTGTTGACAAATCTTCTGTTGATGAATCTTCAACTAATCAATTAATACACTTGTTGTTTCAGCACTTTTTGCTTTTTTCTGGTAAAAAAATAAACATATCCATTAAAGAAAGTTTCCAAAAAGTGACTCTGAGGCTTTTTGGTTGCTGCTTTAGTTTCCACATCAGCACCAACCTCAAAACTTTGGCTTTTCCAGATGAAATCTTTGATAACGTTATCTTTTTAATAGCTTTAGGATTTAGGATACATCATAACAGTATACAATAAAAACAAATGAAGTTGTGTGTAGAGGACTGATTAAGTGTAGTGTGTACCTGTCTCTCAGTATAGTCCACAGCTCTCCTCCCAGACAGGCCTCCATCAGCATGTACAGATATTTACTGTCTTTAAACGTCCGGTACAACCTGAACACAAACAGTGAAGCTGCATCACAACAGAAACTGCCAACAGCCATCTCTCTGTCTGGGTAAGGTCATATATGTTGTCATATTTTATATTTTCATGTTTTATATTTTCTTTTATGTATTTTATTCATATTTTTCACCAGTGCACTGTGTTTTATACTGCGATGTTTTTTTTGTATATGTATTCATGGGCTGCTAAAAAAAAAAGACAATATAAAACATGTTTTGGTCAGCTGAAGACATTTTTTTCAGTTTGCTGGACAATAAAGTTTTACTCTGTTTTATTCTATCCTAAAAATGTTTTTTTTGGAAACAACAATCTTTCTCCTATTTTGAAAGCCAGGAACCAGTGACCAGTAATGCTTTTTATTCATTTTAATTAGTTTTAATTGTTTTTATTAGTAACCAAAATGCTGTAAAACAGCCAGAACCGAAACCAACACATTTGATTAAAAGGGTTTTATTTTGTAAGAGTGGACCTAACGCTGCTGACTTCTTCTGGCTCGGTTTCTGTTTCTGTCTGTAAATCATTTACATTGTTTTGTAGTTTTACTTTTGGAATAAACTACATGAATTTTAAGTGTGAAAGTTTATTTTTGAGCTTGGAAATAGTGACGTTAAAACGATATTTAGGTCACATGAGCAAACTGAGAACTCCACACGGTGATGAAGACTGTGAGACGTGGTTGAAAGCTGGAGAGTCGACCTTGAGATAAGATTTGTTTTTGTCAAACTACATGAATGATTTCAAAATAAGCTGCTGCAGATGTTAATGCTTTAATTCTTCCCCAGTGACAGAAAATCAATGAGTTCAATATGAAATAACTTCAGTTACGATGATGATGATGATGAAGACTGTTGTACTGACCTGACGATGAAGTCGGAGTGCGCCTCGGTCATGATGTGTTTCTCGGAGCGGATGTGTTCCTGTTGTCTCGTGTCGACGATGTGACGCTTCTTCAGGATCTTCATGGCGAACGTCTTCGCCTCCTCGTTCTTCAGCTGCACCTGAACAAACAACACACACCCAGTTGTTTCTACCTGTACAGGTAATATTCCACGTTTCTTCTCATCAACAAATCCTTCATGTCCTTCAGACTCAGAGCAGCAGTGAGTGGATCTGCTAACAGGTTCTGTGTGTCTCACAGCCTGATGTATAAAACTACTGAACACATCAGTGAGCCTTCATCACCATCAACACACACACTGGAGTTTATTTACACACCGTCCTGCTGCCCCAAATTCTCACTAGAGACCGACATGTGGATTCATCCGCCGCTGAAAATAGTCCCCAACAAAGTCACTATTTCCTCCTGTTTGTTTGATAAAAACTACAGCGAGCAGCTGTGTACGTGCAGCAGTTTATTAAATGTCAGAAATCATGATGTACAAAGTTCAAACACAGTGGATACTGTCTGTCTCTCTGTGGTTAAACCATCCTGTAAAGTCTGTTAGCGAACCAACATTCAAGCTGTAAACACCTGATAGAAACACACACACACACACACTGTGGTGTTAATAGAACATGACACAGTCCTCTATTTCTGGATGCCACTCACATATCTGTTTCTTCAATATGTAGCTGGAACTAGCAGCTGGTTAGCATAACTTAGCATAAAGACTGGAAACAGCTAGCCTGGCTCTGTCCAAATGTAACAACATCCACCTCCCAGCTGCTCTGAAGCTGATTAACTTATATCTCATTTATGTCATCTGTACAAAGACTGAACTTTAAAAATGGCACGTTGTGGCTATTGATGTTGACTGTTTCTTCGCCGGTCGTAGTAACTTCCTGGAGCCTCAGCTGGTTGGCTGGCAACCTCATAGTGATGATAAGACTACATGTCATTTTTACACTTTGGTTTTTGTACGGATGAAACAAACCAGATATAACATGTTAATCAGCTTTAGAGGAGCTGGGAGGTGGATGTTGTTACATTTGGACAGAGCCAGGCTAGCTATTTCCCCGTTTCCAGTCTTTATGCTAAGCTATGCTAATCAACTGTAGCTTCATATTTAATATACAGACATCTGAACATGTGACTCTCTGTTGCTTTAAAAAGCACGAAAAGCCAAATATCATCACTGCTGCTGGAGCTTTGCTTTAAACCTTTTGTTTTGGACGCCGTGTGCAGCAACAGCAGTTCTCAGGATAATAAAAAGAAACAGAACCACAGCCAGATCCCTGTGATGAAAACATAAAGTTCCCGAGTTGTTAAAAAGGTAACATACCTGCATATGATGGAAAATATCTGCCTGAGTGATAAGAGTTATGTTCGGGGTCAGACAGGCAGTCAGAGGAGGTCAGAGGTCAGGTTTTTCCGCAGAGCAGAGTTACACTCTGACTAATCGACTAAAAATACCTCCAGAGGGATGACGGGAGACCCTGAGCGGGGATTCCTTCCTGTTTTTGGGCAAACCCTCTGCAGGGTTTCCCCTCCAACTTTCAGTAGCCTCAGACCCCGCCTCCTGCGGCAGAGAAACCCGACCCCGGAGCTGCAATGCACCACCCCCTACACCCACCCTCCTTCGCTTTTTCTATCCATCTCCCACCTTATAAACACTGTGGGGATTAATACAGTCTCATAAATCAAATAAAAATGCAATCAGCTGCATCGAGGGAAAGGAAGCTCCGGTGAAGAAACTCATCAAGACAAAATAAACTCATTTAATACCCGAGAAAGAAATTAACTTTGCACAAAGAAGAGATAAAAACCACACTGGCATTACTTTAAGAGCTCTGGTTCAGTCTGGCTTTTGGATCACAGCGTGGCCAGACTCTGAATCACATGATGACTGGTTCCAGTTACCAGCAAGTTACTGCAAATAACCTGAGCACGCACACACACACACACACACTTGTGCAGAATAATAAATCAGATTTCTGAACTTTAAAAATGTGGCAAAAATGTGAATTTGTTTCAAAACATCCAACTTGACACAAACTGGTTTCAAACAAGTCTGAAACCTCCTGCTCTAATGCCCACAGTCAGTCTCTTCTGTATCACCACATTAAGGTGGAAATCTTAAATCCTGCATCCTGATTTTGTGTCATACCAGTGAATAAAGATATGTTAGTGTGATCAGATTATCAATGATCTGATGTTGTTTGATGTGATCAGATCGTACCAGCTCAACGCGTCCGAAGCCGCCGACTCCCAGCGTGTCGATGATGTTGAAGTCATTGAGCTTCAGACTGGAGAAGAAGGCATTCTCTGCCTCGTACCTGGACATAAGAAACACAGGGATGCCTTCACTGAACACAGGAAAATAGTACATATTTGTGACTTTTGAAAGACGAACCACTCGAGCAGCAGAGTTCAGGTTTGGTATCTCAACCTAAAACCCTTCAACCTTCCTAAAGATGTTCAAATTCAGAGGTTTAGAAAGCGTAAACAGAGGTGACTGCCCCGCCTCCCGTCATACCGTACCTGCAGCATTTGACCACGTGGAAGAACGGGAACTTCTTGGAGGTTTGGATGGAGAAGGAGGTGATGGGGAAGGAGGAGGAGGACGGAGGAGCCGGGAGGCTGGTGATCCGCTCTCTCTGCTGCCTCGCTGGGACGGGAAGCAACTCTCTCATCTCCAAACTTTATTTAATCCACGAGGATGGGACCACACGGATCAGAAAAACACTTCTTTCTTTTCTCAACTGCGGAGCTTCATTAGTCTTTAGTCCACTTTGTTACCAAAGAATTCTGACACATAAAACTGCTTCAGGAATATAATTTGGAGCAGTTCTCTAGAAAACTGGACTTTCCCAAATAACTGACGGTCTAGTTCTTTATTCTGCAAACAAAAATCATCAATCAATCGTCCAACTCCTTCAAAATCTGGAACAATGTGCAAACAAACTTATCGACATTAAACTCGTCTCCGGTCCTCATGAGAACGTTCGGCACAGAGTCCGTAAGAGAGCCGTCTCAAAGGAAGAGCTCCATTTCCAGTTTACATGGCGAGGGCAGAGGCTATGGTGGCGGTACAGGTACGAGGTTCTGGTCTGGTGGGACCGGCAGTGCGGTGAGGTTGCCAGATCCTCCAGCTCTGTGTGCAATAAGGTTACAAACGAGGCTGGTCCTGAACCGAGAGGGACGCCATCAGAATCCAGAACACACGGCCTCCGAGGACAGCATCACCAAAGATAAAAACTAACAGAACTTCTTTGTAGTCTTGGTGGGTTTGTGTTTGTGTGCAGGTTTGTGGGTGTCAGACTTGAAAAAGTCCAACTGAGCACGCTCAAACTGAAACTAAGACCGAGGAAAGCCTGTGAAAGGTTCGTCCTTTTTGCCAAAACAGTGTCCACGTCTGCTCCGGCTGAGTCCTGCAGGGTGTAATGCCAACCTGAAAGGATGACCCGCATGGCAGGACGCTGCTGCTGGTATTTTTAGTACGTGGAAACATTGCTCAGAGGTTCACCCAGTAAACGCAGCTCAGTTATTAAACAGACTGAAAGACGGCAGGGCAGACTCACCCGACCTCAAAATCAGAGGATTCAAAACATTTATATTAAGAGTTTCATCAGTTGAAAATGTCGGTTCAGTATCTGCTGGTACTCAAAGATAAAACAACATTCTGTAAGTAAACTAGAAACCAAATCCAGTCCAAGATCCAAATCAAACTCTAACAAAACCCAGTCCAGAATGTCGAGGGTCAACCCGTCTCCTGTAATTACAGTTTTATATTCTACTAATTTGAAACAGAAAGCTGGTTCTGAGAGGAACGTGATGCCATGTTTTCATCAACATAAAGAAACAGAAACGTTTTCCCTGAATGTATCTGACAACTTATTTCACTTATATATTTCTATAACAAGTTTGAAAAAAATCTGGACATTTTCTATTGTTTTATATTTTATTTCTTTATTTGCTTGTGTAGTGACATAAAGATAATTCAGAGTTTTAAAATGTTTCCTTTGGATTAAATTAATGAGGTCTTTTGTATGGTGTCCGACAAGGGCAAACACGCTACAACTGTCCAAAACATTTCCATCAGGAGAAACGAAAAAACATAAGAACCCAGCAAAACGCTGCAGATCCAGTCAACACGACGACCTCCAAAATAAAACCTTGACATTTGCCAAAGAAAACACACATATTTCTATGTGTGTGTGTGTGTGTGTGTGTGTGTGTGTCTGTGAGTGTGTGTGTCCAAACAGGGACCAGACTATTTCCTGGAAAAACGGTTGCTGTGGAATCAGATTTCTGCAGAGACAGTAGCTGCTGTCGGCCGGTCGTTCAGGACAAACCAACACATAAACACTCTAAAAATAGTTTGCAATAGTAAGAAAGAGATTAACTGTTAGAGCTCGCTGCAGCGTCCAACCCCCCCCAACCTTCACCCTCTGTAAGGTCCTTCACCCGAATCCTGCAAGACTCGGAGAGGCTTCACATTAACTAGATAAACTATATTTAACTTAAAACATGGAAAACATTAAGAGCATGATGAGAAAAATCCCTTTAAATGAAAACACAGCAAAAAGTTCAGCAGCAAGCAGTGCTGTATTGGATCTATACCATAAGAGGAGATGACTTCACTCTGTCACATGACCAGCAGTCATCTGATACAAGACACAATACCTGGTGTGTGTGTGTGTGTTGATAAACTATGAGTCTGGAAGTGTATTGATGAGTATAACTCTCCTTATTTGTTGTCAGGTGAGAATGATCTGTCAGGGGGCGGGGCCACGTTACCTGGTTTAGTAAAGAAACACCTAAGATGAGACACACACACCTGCAGTGTGTGTGTGTCCACGTTCAGCAGTGCATAAGCTCATTCAGTAAGGAGTCCTTCAGTGTGACCTGGGTTCTGCTCTCTGGCTGCAGCAGGTATTATTAGCAGGTGTTACATAAGCAGCAGGAGGTCCTGTTACCGCTGCAAACATTCAAACACACAAACACTGTGGGGACACAGCGCCGCCATGACATGCGCTCACAGGAGCGTCACAACAGCTTTTAGGCTGATTTCACTTCCTCACAGAGTGACACATAATCCATCAGTCAGCGTTCTTTACTAACAGTTATTTTCATCATCAATTAATCAGAACAGTGAAAAAGGTTTGAGGTGATTGGAAGTGTAATTAACCAAAACATGACGATATTCAGTTTATTGTCGTATCTGTTAAAGAGAAGCAGCAAATCCTCACAACTGTAACCAGAAATGTTTCGCATTTATGCTCAAAAAATGACTTAAGCTATTCGATAATCAAAGTGTTTGCAATGAATTTTCTGTTGACTAATCAATGATTCTGCTGATCGCCATGTTGTGATACATGAATAGTCTGTAAATTTTTACATCCTGTGCACCTGCATCAAACCTTTAATACGTGTTCATTAAACCTACTTGGCTTTGGCTTCAGCATCCTCGTATCCTTTATTTGAAACGTCGTCCAGTCCACCAATCAGATGCTTGAATGAGCTGAGGAGGAAGAGACAGCAGCCAATCAGCACACAGACTGAAAATAAAAAGACATTATCACAGATAAAAGGGTTGTATATAAAATAAAATAAATCATTTAATATAATAATGCTAACATACAATTCTGAAGGGTCAGTCTGTTTCAGCACAGTGACTGTAGTTCTCTGAGTGGAGCAGCAGGGGGCAGCAGGCAGCTTTAAATAAACCAACAGCTTCACTCACTGAACCCCCCCACCCCGTTTCACAGCAGAGAAACATGACTTTCAAAATAAAATCCACAGAAATGTTTCAGTCAATAAGAACTTTATTTTATTTTACTGTGTGTGTGTGTGTGTGTGTGTGTGTCTTACTCTCTGTCGATGACCAGACAGGTGACGGCTTCTGCAGCGATGACATTGGCTGTTCTGACATCCTCCCTGTGGACACACACACAGTATACTTCTATACTTGTGAGGACCCTCATTCATACAACACATTTCCTGGCTCCCAATTAACCTAAAAAATAAAAGTTATTTTCATCTTGACTCTGAATGGGACGGCACTTTTCTACCTTAGCAGGACGACAACACTTAACATTACCATTGACCAGATCACACACACACACACACACACACACACACACAACAACCAGCTGAGCCAAACACCTTGAGAGGACGAGACAAAATGTCCTCATGTCCTGTTCTGTCCCAGCTGCACCGTATACTTCAAGTTCCAAACAGCAGTTTTTTACAACTTTCACTAATACCAAACCCTGAACTTCCCTAATGACACAACATTGAACTAAATGAAAAGTCTCTAACCTGAGCTCCTGAAGAGAAGACCAAGAGAAAAATGTCCCAACATAAAAATAATAAAAACATCAGAACAATAACAGTCCTCACTTTCTAAACAGCTCTTTCTTTCCAAAGGTTTCTTCATTAAAGTGTCTAAAATGGCCAAAAATGTCACATTTTCAAAAATACCTTCACTTTTAACAAAAGGCAGATGCTATTAGCATGTAGGTGTCAGTAGCCAACAATGCAATCTACACCCGGGGTGGATTAGCCCTGTCGTCAATTACCACCCTCTGTTGACGCTGCACATGAGAGAAGTTAGCCCTGAGCGCTGCCTGACAGTAACCAAACCAAACAGCAACTGTTTCACAACGTTAACCGCGTTACAAATCTTCAGGTTTAGAGAAGAGACACCCGTGGCCGCCGCTCACAGCAGGTGTAAATAGCCGAATAGCTGCTGTGTGACTATCCCCCCCCCCCCCCGGCTGCAAATAGACAAATGACTCAACTTTCTAAAACTTTCTAAAAGGTCTGAACTGTGGTCCTCATAGGACACAGACTCACAGACAGTGAATGTGTAAATAACGCTCTCCTGAGGAAACAGCAAAACACACTTCAGACCAATTATCAGCAGCTGTTACGCTGTCCTCCACTGTAACAGCTGCATGCTTTAAAACACACGACGGTTTGATGCCTGCAGGCTTTTAGCATCCGTTATCTTGCATGTTTGTAGCGTGTGCTGTGTTTCTTTTCAGTCAATACTCTATAGAAAATTCAAAGACAGTCTCATGAATGCTTGTTTTCCCCTCAGAGGTTCTGTATGAGACCTTTTAGCTGTGACATGACGTTTTCCACTTGCTACTATTTAAAACCTCAGTAGTCGTCTCTCAAGGACTTATGAACAAATGAGATGAACTTAGATCAGAGAGGGACGTGATGCAAAGATCCTGTGTGAGGTGAAAGGGACAGGTGCACGCAGGTGTTAATTATTGTAGTTTGTCAGCAGGTGGAGCTGCAGCAGAGGCTCTGACATGAAGCTCATGGAGGTAACTTAAAATCTTTAGCTCAGACGTTAAGGAAGCAATCTGAGTCAAAAACCTCCCTCCTCCTCCTGCTCCTCTTCCTGCTCCTCCTCACTCAGTCAGACATGTAATATTACAAGCTAACTGCTATAATAATAATAATAAAACTATAATAATAAAACTAATTCGCTTTCCTCTACATAACTCTAACATATTCCACGTTAAAAAGACATGCTAGACAGGCCGTCCTGAGTCACACAATAATAAAATTATAATATACATTTCAGAAAATGTCCTCTCTCTCTGGTCTGAACCACAAGCTGGTCCTCACAAAGACAGAAAACACACACCAACCAGCGGCCCATCAAACCTTTAATAAACTGCTTCTTAACCTCATTTCCTGTCAGACTTTGCTGTTCACTGAGGTTTGTTATTAACAGCTGAGACGTGCCGACCCTGACCTTTGACCCTAAATAACTACAGGACACACACACACACACACACACACACACACACACACACACACACACACTCAGACCTTCTCCTCTAGCACCACCATCAGGACATTTTAGTCCAGGGCTCCAGTTGAGAGATTCAGGGTTTGAGCTGGGGACTAAGAATTTTCACTCAGAAGTAAAGAGATTTGTGTTTTAAGGAATAACATTTGGGGTTTAAGGGTTCAAGTTTAGAGGTTAAGGCTTCAGGTCTCAGGGTCAGAGGTCACATGATCTTACCCCTGTAGCGCTCTCTCTCCAAACCAGTCTCCTCTGGTGAGCTCTCTGAGGTGTGTTGTCTCCTGATTGGCTGAATCCTCCTGGGTCACGTTCACCTGACAGGAGGTGTGATGAACAGGTATCAGCAGACGATCAGGATGAGTCAGCAGATCAATACAATAATCAATGGTTACCTTTCCCTTGCTGATGATGAAGAAGGTGTCTCCTCTGGCTCCCTGTCTGATGATGTACTCTCCGTCTTCATAATGAGTCTGAACAGACAGAAGGGAGCATCTGATTGGAGGATTACAGCGTGACTCCACCACAGAAGAAGACAGTCATGATGTTGACTTTATGCAAAGTCTTTGTTATGTAGTTTGATCATTTTTAACTTAAAGGTTTTGTGTTTTCAGTTTAGGAAGAGTTTAATTAGTTCAGCCAGAGTCTACTGATGATTTCACTTTGTTAAAAGCCCCCCTCCACCCAGAAGTTGGTTTCACGCTGTTCCACCGATCAACAGTTGGTGGCAGCACCGCGGCAAAGAAACGTAGCAACACGTCAAACAAAGGCAGTGAGGAAGAAGACTGACGGAAAGAGCAGTTTTTAAATTGAAAAAAATCAGCTCTGCAAATGTTTTATGAGGATTCAAGATGTTTGTTAGACTCAAAGGATTCACACAAGGAAACTTGGTTTCAAATGTTAAATATTTCTCTATAACATTAAATATTCATGACTAAATCAACAACAATCAAAGTTAAAGTTTGGGGGAAAAACATCCATGAGTATTTTTTATTAACATTATTATTATTATTGTTATTATTATTATTTATTAGCGGTAGTCCTGTGTGGCTGCATCTTAATCATATTTGATTGACAGTGGACTGCAACATGGGCAACCAATCCATTCACATTCTGATTGGTGCACAAAAGTACTTGACATCACCATTTCCCAGCTGAGCCCCACCCACTTTAAACCAGTGAGAAGATCTAAGATAAAACACCCAAATCTCTCCGGAACAAAACAAAACGATCTAACGTTGGAATAAAACCACAGCAGCTACAGTCAGAAGCCAACTGAGAAAACTATGTTTTTAGGGCCTTTAAGATGGGAATGTACTGTTCTGGGGGTTCATGTAGGTGCACTTGGGGTGGAGGGGTGGAGGGGTGGAGAGGTGTCGTGGTTTTGAAACCAGAGGTGTCGCTGACAGTCTCACCTCCTCCATGACGTCAGCCAGTTTACTGAGAGTTTCCTCTGGGAGACCCTGGAAGGTAGGAACACTGCAGAGAGACAGAGAGACAGGCAGAGAGAGAAAGAGACAGAGAGAGAGACAGAGAGAGAGACAGAGAGAGAGAGAGACAGGTTTATTCCCACATTTTATCACTAACTGTTTTCATGTCACTGTATTAATTCTTGACTTTACTCTGTTTCTGCTTTGGCAACATGTTTTTGAACCAAACATACTAAACACTAATTCTTATAGTTTAATGTTTTGTAGTATACAAAAACATCAACATACTATTTTGTACAAACAGGAAGTGATACAACACGTCAATCAAACTGCGACTTCAGAACGTCAGTTTTTTTCTTTAAACAGAAAAATAAATGTTTTTCCAAAGATTTAAAGTTTCATTACTTATTTATTTTCTTCCAGCTGTGAAACACTCCTCCATTTCCTTTGTGCAATGCATTGTGGGATATTAGTGTCAATCATTACCACACTTTACAAAACCAAGGTTTTTTAGTCTGAATGCTGCCTGTCCTCAGATATAATAGTAGAACAGGCACAGGGGACATTTAATACTTTAAATACTTTAACTACATTTTACTCACAGACTTTTACTGAATAAACATTTTCATGCAGGACTTTTACTTGGAACAATGTGGTATTAGTACTTTTTCTGCAGTAAAGGATCTGAGTACTTCCTCCACCTCTGGCTGTGTGTGCAGCATGAAATCAGATGGAGGCTGTAATTATTATTGATTGACTTCTTTATTAAAACAACCTGAGTTTGTTTGGCTGCACTGTAAACAGACACAGTGGCTGCTGTTACCATCATTAACCACCGGGGGTCGCCACACCACCCAGCTCTGAAACCTGAAGCATTGTAACTTTAAAGCTGCTGAGAGTGAGCTGTGGAGTCAGGACACAGTGATGGTCTCTGTGGGACTCGAACCTCTGACCCTGACACGTTAGTTTCTTATTGGATGTTTTGCACCTAAGTCGTCACCTCTTGAGGAAGTCCATATACTCAGCGTGTTTGATGAGTCCAGTTCTCATCATGATGGTCTGGAAACACTGACGGTCGATCGCCCACAGCTTCACATGGATCAGAGCTGAAACACACACACACACGTTTAATATAATAAATATACTGATTAGCACCAGCGTCACACAGGTCAGAGTTACTGTATTAAATATCATGAATATATGTGAACTGTCAGAGCTGCAGAATCAATCATGAACAGAATCTCTGCTCCTGTAGAACAATAGGAGGACCTGGATTATTAAATACTACTGGTATGTGTACATGTATATATGAATACTTAATGTGAGTTGAGTCTATAGAACTGCGTGCACGTGTACATGTGAATGCATGTGTGAGTACGTGTACTTTTGTTTCCCTCATTAATCTGCATGTGAGGAGCAGAGATCAGATGAAAACATGAATTGTACTGCTGCTGCGTGTGCATACAGTGTGCAGGTGTCGTCATGGTAACAGCACACACACACACACACACACACACACACACACATCTGTGCGTGTGTGTGTGTGTGATGTCAAAGCAGTGACGGCTGCATCCATCCAGCAGCAGTTCAAACAGCTGTGTGTGTCCAGAGTTCAGCGTTTATATTTACACACGAGGAAAGAAAGAACTGAAGCATCTTCTCCGTCCAGACCTCCATCATCGTCTATAAATCACTGACAGAAACCTTTACTGTGTGACATCAGAGTAAACACTGACTCCAGAGTCCATCTTGGTTTCTTTTCCAGACCTTTGAGACAAAGTTTAACAGCTGTTCCAGTTTCTGATCCTCTGAACAGCAGAAGATTTCAGGGTTCAGTCGAGTCATTTCATGGAACATTAACTCTTAAATCATCCCAATTTGTACAAAACAACAGAAAAGGAGACTCACTTTCTCCCAAATCACACAATCTGTGAAGCTACAAACATCCAGAGGAGGAACTTCAGCTCTGCAAACACAACCAGATGTCCTGAAACGTCTCTGCTTCACTTCAGATCATCAAACACATCCTGTACCTTCACAGTCTGACCTGACGATGATCCCCTCATAACATGCGTAACAGAAGAATGTATCAATAGCCTATTTGGCATTAATAAATGGGTGATTAATCGTTAATGTTTCAGAGAGCAAAGGAAGTGTAGTTTTTAGGTTTTACACAACTCATTTATCACACGATGTCATGTCCTCAAAACATAACATCCATAAAGATTTGAATATATTTCATTGAAACTAAAAATGGCAAAAATACTCTGGAACATTTATAACCATTACATAACTACTATCTAATTATAACTATTAACTGAACATTAACTAACACTTAACCAACACCCCTGCAGTTCAGACCTGCCTCCTTCTCTTGTTGATGGACAACATTTAGATGATGTAACCCTTCATGAAGCTCGTTGACGGTGATGACTGAAGGCGTCATCAACGAGCCGATCAACATTTTGATGAACTCAGATTTCGCCTTCAGCTGTTAAAGTGAAAATGGGATTTTAAACAGTGAGGGGACTCGTCTCCTCCTGTTCAAACGGACCAATCACTGAGCAGGAGGAGCTGGTTTTAACATTATGATGGCAGAAAGATCCAAAAACGAGCCTAAATCTCCAGGATGCCCTGTGGGAGCGTCACTGGGACCAAGTCTGAGAAAGCACACCTTCATAATGAAGCAAGTTCGAGTCCCCAGACAGCTGAGGACACTGAAGGCGAATGGGACTGAAATCAGAGAACAACCAGACGATATTTTCCATCAGCAGGGAGAGTCTGTTTATCACAACAGGTGTGACAGGTAATACAAATCAAACGCACCTCCAGCGTTTAACAGTCTGTGACGACTCAAAGGAACACGCTGAACCAGCGTCAGGGAACACATTAATTACAGTTTCTATTCAGAAAACAGTCATTACTAACATCCGTCTGATACCTGACCTGACCTGATAACCAGGGTGGAGGTCTGATATGGATTCGGGACTCTGCTGTTATTTCTCCTGACAACTCCTGTTGTGACTCACCTGGAAAAGTATTTTTAATATCGTCTTTATGAAGCTGGGACTGTGGCTCAGACAGCTGAGATGAGTTTAATACCTCAACAACTTCTGACTGTCCTCACCAGGAAAACTGAAGCTTTGCTCATCGGTTCAAACACTAAAAACAACCTTATTTCTGTTTCCTGGCAGCGACCTCTGGTGGCATCGCAGAGACGCCTTGTTTCCTACCAACAGTACAACCATAACCGCACAGTTTTTGTGCCTAAATCTAACCGAACTTTAACCGCAGAGGAGGCAGATCACAGGACAGCCATGTGGGCTGTTTGGAAGGTGAAAAAGGACATATTTTGCTGTTTAGTTCAGAACTGGTACCTGACAAAGGTAGTGAAGACAAATGCTAGAGCTGCTGGGGAACTGTAGGGTCATACAATCTCCAGGGAGAGGGATGGAAGAAAGAACAAAAGAACAAAAGGAAAAAATGACAAAAGGCAGGATGAAAGAAAAAACAAAAGAAAGGGTGAAAAGGAAGGACACAAGGACAAAGGAAAGAAAGAAAGAAAGAAAGAAAGAAGTCATGGACTGCCTGAGTTGAAAAGTCAGAATTTAGCTGTGTTAAACATCTTTAACATCCAGCTTTGCAGATGCAGTGAGATTCAGAGCCTCAGACATCCCATAAACCTCAGCGTCAATGCTCAGACAGAGCTGGTTACCACGGTTACAAGTCATCCACCTGTTACCGTGGAGATGTGCAGGCTTATACAAACTTTCCTTCAGTTTAATGAGCAGAAGTCACTGAGCTCAGAGACATAAATCTGAGTAAAGTAACTGATTACATTTAGTCTCCTTACTGTGACACAGTTGTCTTGTCATGTACTCATACTTTATTACATTTAAAAAACAGTAACTGCTACAGAGTAAAAACAAGAGTGACAGTAAAGTCATGAAAGAATGGAAGTAAGTAACAGCTTTAATATGTGTTTTACATCTCCGTGTTGTTGCCTTGGTGATGTTGAGTCTGTAAGAAGTGGCAGATTATTTAATTTCTGTATCTTAATGCTGCTTGCTGCACCAGCTGTGATGTTGTCTTAATTGTCTTCGTTCCCGAATAGTAAAGTGAAAAACAGTAGGTGATTGTGGCTCTAATTATTACTGACCCACATACGAGATAAAAATCACTGCCCAGGTGATGTTGGAATCACTGCACCTCCCCATCAGACAGAAATCCAGTCCCAACAGAGCTTTAATGGTATTAGCTGATTAGTTAAAGCTAGCTGTCTGCACACATCAGGATGTACAGGAGACTTCAACATTAAGATAAACTACTGACTGTAATACCTGTCAGTACTACAGGGCCTACTAAAGTACTATAGAGGAGCTGTCACAGTACTACTGCAGTACTCTGTCTGTGTCTAGGCTGTTAGGTCATTACTTTTTATTTCTTGTTTCCACTGCTTTACGACCTGCTGTCTGTTGCTACGGAGACACCAAGTGTCTCTGTAACCACGGAAACAACAGGAGACACTCCACAACAGCAAATATTATCGGCTGAGAAGAGTTTAATGTGCTGGTGTACGTTTCAGGTGGCTCTCGTCACGGTTGGATGGTTATTAATAATGTTTATTAATGACTCTGACAACAGCAGGAAATGTCAAATGTGTGTGTGTCGGTAAAGGTCAAAGGTCAGAGAGTCCAGAAATGGAGGAAGCAGATGGTTTAATATGATCACATTCATATTCACAAGCAGCTGCTCTCTAACACACACACACAGTGGAAAACCTCTGGAGACAAACAGATACAAAAGTAGAAGAAATAAAGACTAAAATTAAACACTACTAGCTAACAGGACACCATGCTGATGCAGCTGTTAACACACTGTGTACACTGTGTACTGCATGTGTACTGTGTTCATTTTGACAGGATAGTGACGTCTCAGATTGAATACTGCTGTTTTGTGTTTACCGGAAATGACAACCACAACCTTTGACCGCGGATTGCAGCTCGATTTGCACGATTTGAGACACAGCACTATTGTCATGTTAGCCACCAAGCTAACAAGCTGTCAAACTGACAGTTAGCAACGTTGTTATTGAATGAAATGATGAACAGTCCTGAGAACGAGATGTCAGGTCGGGAGTAAACCGTTCAGTACAGAGAAAAGAGAAAGAAGTTCAGAGAGATATCAAGACTGAATAGCACTAGCATGTTCTCTGCTGGCTGGATTGTTAGCCATTAGCTCAGCAACCACAGTAGTTCATCAACTCTGAGTAGAGCCCAACGCTATCTCCCCCTGCTAAACATCTCTACTGCTGCTGCTACTACTGCTATTGCTACTGCTGCTGCTACTACTACTACTGCTGCTGCTGCTGCTACTACTGCTGCTGCTGCTACTGCTACTACTGCTGCTGCTGCTACTGCTACTACTGCTGCTGCTGCTGCTACTACTACTACTGCTGCTGCTGCTACTACTGCTGCTACTGCTACTACTGCTGCTACTACTGCTACTGCTGCTGCTGCTGCTACTACTGCTACTGCTGCTGCTGCTACTACTGCTGCTACTGCTACTACTGCTGCT
>SEMN01001118.1:0-102732 GCA_005408345.1 Macquaria australasica
CAGGAATTGCAAGACATTAGTCATTAAAATACTGTGAATCAGAATAAGCTATTACTCCATAATAATAATAATAATAATAATAATAATAATTCCAAATTATTGGATGAACATTTTTTTCCAAATATAATTAATTATGAGTTTGACATTAACCATTTCCATCCCATACCCCACAACCAAAAATTTAACCCCCATACACACATCAACTGACATCAATTAGGCTACATCAAGCTACATCAGCCAGGACACCAACTATTGAAGACACTCTGGACATCGGGAAAGATGAAGGGAACAAGGAGGACAGAGAGGTAATGGTTGAAGTCAACGTTAAATACAGTACTATAAATACAGTATAATAACATTTACAATTTCTATTCATAACCACTCACAAGACAGTTCCTGAAGAGCTTCTCCTGACTGTCATGGAGATACAAGGGAAGGCCCTTCAATGCTGCAGTCTGTCGATGTGCAGTGATGTCAGATGTCTGAAACAAAGAGTTGCATGAAACATTACAAGATGTAATTGACATAAAAGTAGAGTAAACATGCAGGCAGCTGTCCGCTTCCATATCCAGAAAATTCCTGTTGATTGCACGTCAAAGGTTTACTCCTTTTAAAGGGTAATTTGGCATTTTTCAACTTGGGCCCTATGATTGCTCACTGTCAAGGTATGTCCACGGAAAGTGCTTTTTGTGTCACTGACAGGCTAATATTATCAGTGTCTGACAACATTATGAAAAAGGATCCTTACAGAGCAAGATCTTTTTAAAAAAAAAATTAAGATACCCTTTATTTAACAAGAAAAAGCCACTATATCTCAGTAATTTTATGTCTTTTGATCAACCACTACCTGCATTTGTTTGCTTGTGCTATTGTGTCAGTCCCTTAGATACCCATGCATTTATTCTGAGGGTTTGTCACTACAAGGCTCACTTAACATTGTAACAATTGCTACCAAAATTACTACAGCTTCATAAAAGAGGCAAAATTCCTTTTTATATCCATAATGTTCAGAGTTATTAAATTACATCTAGAATTCACCTCTTGATCCAGGCTGAGCTGATCCATCTCAGATGAAAAAGCTGTCCTCCTTGCCCGATAGAGTCTCAGGAGCCTCGAGGTGTGCTGATGAAGGGCTGCTCTGAAGTTGTCCATTAGGTTCTTGTTTGTGATGCGATAAAACTCTTCCCTAATCTGTTGAAAAATGTGAACATTTAAATCCTCAATACAAAGTCAAAACAATTTCAACACCATCTTCATGTTAAAATAGGCATTGTAATCACACATAACTCTTCTACTCTTTTAAAAAAGACTAAATCATAAACACAATATAATATATTCTTGGTTCACCTGCTTACCTCTGCCTCGCAAAACAGAGCAGGCCACCGTTCCAGAACCTCTGACACCATAGGCGATCTCCTTGCGCCTCAAGGAGAAAGTCGGCTCCATCTTTTGTCTGATGAGTGCAACATTCTTATTCTTTTTCTTAAACTCCTCAACCAGAGCCAGTCTTTCATCCTCCAGTGAGTCATCATTATGGTTTTCTGGATGGTCAGGGACATAGTTAATCTCACCTCGCTTTGCTCTCTTCAGAGAAGGACTTGCACCATCATCTTCACAGCTCCTCTTTTTCTGGTTAATGCTAACCTCGATACAGCCCGCCTGACGCAGCTTGGACCTGTAATTGCCAAGTTTGTATTTTATGCTCATTTTCCATCCATCATACCCTGTTTCACTGCCTGGTTCTCGAAGGCAGGGGTGTCTACCGATGAGAGCAGAAGCAACTGACTCAATCTGGTCTTGATCAGGATAGGCTTTCACTTCAAAAACTGCCTAAGCAATCTTGTCCAAAATTTCTATCTTCATGTCTCTTGTTAAGCTGATACCTTTCTTGGTCTTTTCATATGTCTCATTGCCTTTGCGCAACTTCAACTCCACATCATAGGAGAAGGATGGGATGGGAAAAGGTGAAGGCCACTCTGAGACACTTCGCAGATAGTTCTTGATAAAAGCTGAGGGACTCTGGGGTGACTCTCTGCTGGATAAACTGGCTGTGTCCAGGGAAGACCCTGAATCAAAAGAGTCTGACTCTTGCTGAACAAGTGCAGACTCATCCCAAAGAATGTGCAAGATAGCACACTCAGGTGGCAACTCATGGATGTCAGTCAAATTACAGAGTGCATTATTAAAGTCTGGGTCCTCATATTGTAGTGTGAAGCTGCCTTGAAGTTGAAGATTTTCCTGAAGAATGTTTTGCAACTGCTCAACTGATTCAGGTACTTCAGGAAGTGCCACTTTACGGGACATTCTTGGGGAGATTTTCACCAGCAGCAATAATCCAGCCTGTGTCACAAGAAACAAGGACCGTGCTGAGGCACCGGGTTGGTTTGAGCTGCGTTCATATTAAGTTATTGTTGCCTCTTTTCATCATTGAACATATCGTCATAAATGTGCACAATATAGGCCGATATTACGGCTGATTGATGCATTAGAGATTATTTAAACTGAGAGCAAAATAACTGTAGCCTACCTTCACACACTCACACATTGGTTATCTGAGTTCCTCCACCCGCACAGATAATAATCATGTTATAGTTTAACGTTAACTTATTAACTCACCACTGTCTCAACACACAGTCATTTACTGAGACCAGCAGACGGTAGAGAACTGAGTAGAGAGGCAGCCAGCAAACTAACTGCACAGCCGCAACCTGTGGCCGGCTCCGCTCCCTCTCTCTGTCCCGACTGTCAAACCAACCTGCTCACCTGCTGCGGTCCTGGAGCAGAGACGGAGCATGAGTGTTATTACCACTGTGTAATAACACTGCCAATACTTCTGAAAGATGACATGAAATGTCAGCTAATGTTGCGACCACAATTTTGAGTTAGCATTAAAACCCTAATGGCTTCTCTTGTAGCTGTAACAAGTTAGCGAGCATGAATTGACACAATACCAACCAGTCAGAAGATAACATGTCTGTCCTGTTTGAACGGTATCTGCCCAGACACGCTAATGACTGAAAAGCTGTTTGTGTTTAAATGTTGAAAATGTGTAGGTTGCCTTCTCCATTAATCTACAACATACTGCACAACACTCTTCAACAATTCCAGTATCATTTTAACTTAATTTAATTAAAGGTTGGTTGAGACTTACCTGTGTGGACTCCAGCTCAAGGCAGCACAGCCACAATGAGACTTGAAAAGTGCCAACTCGGAAAGTTGGCTTTCCCGCATTTCACAACAAAGAAATAAGAGTTAGCAGAACTGTTGTCCCTTGTATTGATCCCCAACTTAAAGATAAAAGTATTAACAACTCACCAAATTGTTTTGGAGCAAACAACTGGCTTGCTTTGTTGTGCTAACTAACATTATTGCCTTAAATGTCAATAATTTATATTTTCAAGTTTTACCTACTTAAATTACTGTTTTAGGCCAAAAAATACAAGTTGGATTTTTTGCAGTGTAGAGCCGTCAGCCCAGAATAGTCTTCTCCAATCGATAGCTGCCTCCAGAGTCAAACTGAACAGTGGGCTGCAGCTGTTGTTTAGGAGCAAGTGTTAATGGAGAGATTCTTCTTCTTCTCTTGCTAACCACTTTCTGGTACGTGGTCCAATAAGTTAATTGATCCATGATTTAAACTGATTTTTGACAGAAATCGACAACAATTTAAATAACTGTTTAAAGTAATGTAACAAGCAAAAATGCCAGACTTCCTCTGGTTTCAGCTTCTTAAAATCGAGGATTTGCTTTTTTGTTTTGAGTAATTTCAAATTCAATGTCTTTTGGAGTGTTTGTTGGACAGATGATGAAGGCTACACACAGGGAGAAGTTTAATGGATTTTTGATCTGGGTTGTGAATCCCCAGTGAAACTGAACAAGGAACTTATCTCATGTTTCTACAAATTAATTTTGTTACTTTTGGTCTATTTGTCTTCATTATCATCATTTATGTCAATTTATATGTATATTTATGTTTATACCATTAAAACCATCAGCTTTTGGATTTCTTTCATATTATTTGCTGCTTCCCAGATGAGCTCCTCTTCTTTTTCCTAGCACTGGTTGAGGAAGACCTCTGAGCTAGAAGCGTGTTTACCTGCTAATCTGCACTTGTGTGCAACAGAAGCTTCAATTAATATGTGCAAATAAGGCATTCCTAAGGATTTTTTCCCAATGCTGGTTGTCTTTGAGAGAGACAGCAACAGAAGTAAAGCGTTTCTCTGTGATGCATTGGTGTGCAAATGTGTCTAAATAGGATTTATCAGAGAGGTTGGTTGAAAGTATTCACATTTGTTGCCAAGACATACAGAAAATATCAGTAAATCTTTCTCACACAACCGTTTACCGTATGCACAAACACATTGTTTAGTGCTCTCCATGTTTGTCCTTTTGGTTTCTTGCCATGTGTAACCACAGTTATTTGTCTATCCATCAGCGCCTTCATTGTTCACACAGCATTGCGTGAAATGTGCTCCACACCCAAGTGTAGAGTTTCTCAACCTCATGAAGACTGATATGTTGACATTTGTTTGTTACCGGTATATTTCATATTCATTCATTCATTCATTCATTGCATACATTTTTACAATAACAAACTGTTTAAATAAGTTCTATGACAGGTATAGGCCTTGTATCATATCACCAAAACCATTCATGATTTTAAAAACATACTATAAAAGTACATCAAACCAAAATGTAACAAAACAACTTATATAAGACCAAATATTCTTCAGGATGAGCAGACACACTTTGAGAAATAAGGAGTTTTGCTTAAACAGATATATGGCTTGATAACTTTCAGTCTGAAGAATTATCTGTGAATTCTAAATTGATGTTAACTAGGGAAGGAGCTTGAAAGCATTTTCTAGCAGTCAAATTCAATATTAAATCTACTTGGCGCATCCAAATCCACTTATCAAATCTTATTATGTTTACCTTTCAACATTTGCAAGCGTTCTTGCTGAAAACAGCTGCTTACTCTGGCTGAAAATGACGCTATGAGAGCGGTGAGAGTGAACCAACAGCTAAACAATGAGCTGAAACTCACTATAAAGCTCTGGAAAGCAGAGGGGAGCTACAGATTCAGATAATTCCCTGTAGGTTCATCGCTACGAGCGACCTCTTTTACGTTATCACATTCTTTTCACATTGTTATTATCAAAATATTGATTATAGCCGCTTTAAATTGACGTGAGGTGATCAGATAGATAATTTCTCTAGAGAAGAGTCACCACTCTGTTGGTCCCTCTTAAACTACAAAAACACACAGTCCACTCGCGGTCGTACAGTGGTGTTATAAATGTGCTTTTTCACTCGCAAACAATCTTTGGCTGAATACAGACACCAGCTGCAGAGAGCTCACCAACCAGAAAACAGCCAAACTTTTATTTCTATTTTAGAATCTGCCGTCAGTGATGTTCCTCGTTTTAACCAGCGACAGCAACAGTCGCCTAGAAATGAGAAGCCTGCTACCTATATGTTTTCCTTTGCTCTTCGCTAATAAGAAAGGAGAGGTAAAGGGTTTCATAAGAAATTAGTTAATGTCAGAGTTTAACAAATCCGGGTATTTTGCAGACCGGGAACCAGATCCAAATGGAACCGGGTATCTAAATTCCATCATGTTAACATAATAATTCAATCTTCCGGGAAATGTAGGTACAGAGAGAACAATAGGATTCCTGTTTCATACTCCACCTTGCCAGCAGTCTCTGGAGATATATGACCTAATAAAACTTGGCTGAGACGCAGCAGTGAAATACAACACCCTCACATCAAACAAACCATAAGTGAAGCTCAATGTGGTGATCATCTGCTGTTGTGCTGAGGGACATGTGAAAAAGGGAAACGCATATAGTGACAAATAGTTCAATAAAAGCCTGATGTTACAAAACACTCACTGCAACGATGAATCAGCTTGAATAAGAGGACATGAGATGGACACGTTTCAGTTGATCTCAAATCTTTCATCATGAGAAGAAGAAAGTCATTAAATAAGAATTCACCCACATGATCTCATACATAAAATTAAATATTTTAGTTTAATGGAATCACTTAGTAAAGGAAGTATGGATGTTATTGGGGTTTCCAGTCATAAATATTCCCTTTCCTGTTCCATGAGCTTGACTTCAGCTGGCATCAGATAGGTTATGATTCATGGTGCTCGCCTTTAAAATGACCAGTCATGCCGTGCTGTGGCCTGGCTGGGTGTTCACTTTTCTATCACAACTAGTAAATGATCAAAAACTGATCCTACTCGTGTGTGAAATCAGAGCATGAATCACTCAGCACTCTTCACCAATAACTGATTATTACTGCATGTTAAAAGCTTCAGTTGAAGATTTTATTTATTTATTTATTTAATTTTGGGAATAGGCGTCTTATTTGTGATCTTTCCAAAATGTTTTGGACGAGTTCTGCCTTCAAAGAGGGTCTAAGCCAGAGTATGCGGACAACAGGGACTAAACAAATTCAACAAGATAATTGTAACCAGGCAGCCAGTGCAGATTCTGTGGTTTGGGATTTTAAGGCCCAGTGAACCCTAGCTCATGTTTACAGACGGCGCACAGAACCTGAAAATATGTGATGGGAATAAGTTCCCTCCACTCTCCTCTGCTCCCAGAGACTCTGGGACTCCCTCACTGTTCTAAAAATACCTTCATGTCACAAAACGGTAGCTTGATGATTGGCTTTGTGTAATGACCCTGACAAATGGTTAGTCCCCAGATCAGTTAAGTCCATTTACATGTTTTGATATGTGCAGCTCAGTTATGGAATCGGCTACTTGATATGGAAAAAAGCAGGCTAAGTAGAAAGATGTTTATTTGGGATGAACAAATAAACAACAATTGATCTTGATGAAAAGAAGTGTGCACATAGGGCTTGGTGATTTTTTGAAATTCTGAATCAATATTCATAAAGACAAACGTACTTGTTTATCTTGTGTAGCACTCATTGTTGAAACTGGTGGGTATGTCTGTGGATGAAGGCTAGCAGATTTAAAAGTCTATTGTCTTTTTGTTTTGCTGGGGACTTTTTTTTGTTTAATAAGATACAAACTGAAATTGACTGGGACTGAGTTGGCTACTCAAATACAAAACATTTAAAGGAATAGTTCAACATTTTGCTTGTTCGTTGTCTTGCCGAGCCTTAGAGGAGAAGCTCGATACCACTCTCATGTCTGTAAGCTAAATGTGAGGCATAGCATAGCTTAGCATAGCTGGAAACGGGGAAATGGCTAACCTAGCTCTGTCCAAAGGTGACAAAAGATCATTAATGAACATGTTATATCTCATTTGTTTAATCCGTACAACAACCAAAATGTAAAAGGGACATTTTGCCATTTTACATGGGGTTATGGGCCGGACTTTTTCTTGGCTGGGAACAGTGACTTCCTGGAGTCTCCGCTGGTTGCCTGGCAACTGGACAGAGCTCAAAAATTGTCCTTTGGACAGAGCCAGGCTAGTTGTTCCCTGCTGTTTGATAAGATGCTAAGATAGGCTAACAAGCTACCTTACAGATGTGATAGTGGTATTGGTCTTCTCATGTTGGATGGGCTAAATGTTTGGTAGGATGTGGAAATTAAAAAAAAAACACAACAAAAAACTAAAACTATATTTTTATTTTTATAGCCCAAAGTGACAAATAATTCTCCTCAGATGGCTTTACAATCTGCTTTAGGTGTCAACCATTCTGTGTACAAAGCCTCCATGCACTGATGAATGCCATAATCCAGGCATCCATCCTTGTTATTATCTGCCATTTGAGAGTTTGACTTTAGATGCCATTTTAATGCTGATCTCCAGCCTACGCCCACCCAACAGGTGACCCAGCACACAGATTTATGGTCCCAGCAACCCAGTAGGAAAAACTCACAGTGGGATGTTGATAGCGAGGAATGCTGGATACCAACTGTCCCGACGGAGAGATCATTAGCTAGGCAACGTTCACAGGATAACTGAAGATCAAAATAAATGCACGCAAGCACAGCTGCATGTGTGCTTACTCATCAGCATTCACCTACACACACTTGTATTGATCGGGGTGCTTTGTGGTTGTCCTTAATTCACATTAGCAGCATGAAGAGGAAATTGATTTGTTGAAACATAGTTTGAATTATGCAAACCTGCACAGTGAATGCAGAACAAAATTATTTTGTTAGCTGTATATAGTAACATTTAAATCTACACCATCATTTACATTCACATCTACACCATTATGCAGCAGGTGGTGTTACTGAAAAGATGGCATCACTGCAGCACACACTGAAGTCAGCCAGTGGTGGTTTAGGATCCAATCTTCCTGTGTTTAACCAAAACCAATGTTGTGGTATTGCTGTCAATTGTAACAATTCATTTTAATTTAATGAAGTGTATCATGTCATGTTTGTTTTTTAAAGCAACATTATGCAAGAAGTTGGCCCTCATGGACAGCTGTACGCGTGCATTTGTTTGGATTTGGTGGGCTGCCTTGGCTCATGATCAAAAACAATCGTGTGGACAACTTTGCTAACACAGCCAACATCAAGCAAGTCATCAAGACATACCAGGCCAGCTAATACTACTTACTAGTCCAACAGCAAGAAGGCCAACTCGGCAACTGTCTTGCAGCCTTTTATTTCGCAAAGTTCTCGCCAAAGTCTAAGGCCGAATTCACATAGAATCAGGCAATGATTTTGAAGCAGTTATTTTAAAGTAAAATAGTTGCATGTTGTTGCTTTAAGTCTCAAAACAAATGTGTGTTGAAATGACAGATGGATTTGGCTCTGGTTTATTGTCAGGAGTCATTCTGGGGAAGTGATCATACTTCAGGCCTGCAGTGCGTGTGAACACTTGTAATTCTATTTTGGGTCTAATGCACCGCTGATTGTTATGTCCTGTTACAGTATGTATTCAGTTACCTTTGCTTAAATGCCAGAGAAAATGATCTGGATTATCTGGGATAAAGTATAAATTCCAGTCTGAATTTGAAAGGCACAACTGTGAGCAGTACCACCAAACTGAATGCAATTATTAAAAGATAAAAGCTGAAACTTTCTGCACATCAACAGTGAGAAGTAATTAAAATGATGTTTTTACTACAGAACAAAACATTATGCATCAAACCATCTCCAAGCATCTCACGTCATTGTTGTGTGCAAACAGATGTGCACAAATGTCCTCAACCAACCACATAATGTCTTTAGATAAGGTCTAATTTATTATTTGCTAAAGTGATGAACACACAGAAGTAGCTTGGTGTGATATACATCATTGTTGTAAAGGTAGCGAGCCGCTAGCCAGAGCAGTAACACTGAATAGGAGCACATAAATAGCAAGTAAAAGTGCCAGTTTTAACTTCTAACAGTACTCCACCATTGAGATGACATGAAATGACCATATATTTTAACCCCAAAAGCTACACATTTTAGCTTTAAGTACCCAAAACACACATCCAAGCTCCAGGAATTTTATACCCTGAATAGTGACTGAAAGGCAAATTACAGGAAAAAACAACTTGGCTCATATTTTACAAAGATTTGGTGATCATTACTATACGTTATGATATGATAGCTTAATTTCTGAGAAATTGGGACAATGTGACGTCTCTAGAGTCCAGGATGGCAAGCAATACAAGCAGTCAGCTGTTTAGACAGCTCATTTTATATGGTTAAATCCCCAGTTCAGCTACATTATCCAAACCATTTTTTCTGGAGCTGAAAACAAATGGTATAAATGTCTAGTGAAGTGTCTAGAAGTGGTTTAGGGGAATATATAGTTAAACTAGGAACTTATTTACAGCCGTCTGGTCGTCTGACCCCTTGTATTTCTTGCTCAACTGAAAATGTGATTACAGATGTTATCACATCCCCAGAACTATGTAATGAAGTTGTTGCCATAACCGATAGAAATTAAGGATAAACCTAAAAAAATAGGACCTAGGTTTTAAAACAACAAAAATAATTTCAAGTAGATGATGTTCATTGCCAAAGAAAATAAAAGATGAGATGATGAAGTGTGCACATGGACTGAATTAGAAAACTGCGGGACGTGGCTGCCGTCCAGATGGCTCTCTGCGACAGGATGTGTGTCGCAACCAACTTAAAATTAAGAAAGCTGAATTGGCTCCAATAGTGAAAATAAACACAAGTATAAGTCAACAATAATCACACAAATTCAAGCTATTGCGTTCAATTATGACTTGCGTTTTTTTTGGTGTTTTTTTTTTTAAAAATGACAAAGAATGTGACAGTCTTTTCTTGGCACTAACATCTTTCAAAAGATAATCTTTCACTGATCTCAAAGTGTGTACATGGCATCATCAACAATTCAGCTTTATATGTGTTGAAGAGGAACTGCAGTGAACGCCTGTTGAATCTCTGTCTTTTGCAACAGCTACAAGGTTTTGCATCATGGTCATTGTCAACCTATTCTTATCATATATAGACACACATAAGCTCACTTCATGTGTCACAATTGTAAGATGGGTTTTTTGGGTCATTTGGCCTTCTACAGATTCCTTCCACTTCCTCTTTGGTGTTTTGTCAGCAATTTCTTTTTTCAGTTGTCAAGCAAACAGCAACTCCTACACCTTCTCATCCCCACACATGTCAGAGAGTTTACTCATCAGAGAGCTCACAGTGACAATTTTAGTTTGACCTAAATTCTTCAACTGAAATTACTCGTGAGAAAAAAAGGGGGATAAATATAGATTCTGCAGACATATCTTATATTTATTATGCAATTTTTTTCACAAGCTGAAGAAGAGAACGATGCATAAAACATTTGCATGTACATGCTGCGCTGTGGTCACTTTTCTTCCCAGATAGCTGACTGGATTGAGTGTCAGAGTGGTTTGCACAGTGCTAGTAAAAGGTCTAATGGCTCCAGGTAACTCACTGCAGCCTTGGGCTCTTCTTAAAGACAAAACTTGGATGCTCAGACAGCGTAATTCCCCAGATGAGACTTGTCTAAAAACAAACACAGACTGACTCACGTTGCTCCCACTTATTAACATTTTAAGCTTTCTTGCTCCTGAAACAGAACACATTTACATTAATATGACATCTGTGACGCTTCCTAAATTTACGGGTTAATACTGTTGAACTTACATATATGTTCAGATGTATTTTCTGTGTTGGAAAAGTCACCAAATGAAGCCTGAGGAAAGGAGAAATTCCATAATGAACAAATTGATCACATGCACCAGATGCATGTAAACGCTCTCGCCAGCTCACACCCACTCATTCTTCCTCTCTGTATCTTTTGCTGTATCTCACACGACACAAACCACCTCCTCACCAACTTCATAAGTGCAGATTGTGGAGCAGTGAAATTCCCCTTTAGCATAGATACTAACCTTTACATTAACGTCTGCACTGTATGACTCACCACCAGTGTATCATCAGGTCCTCCTGGAGCTAAAACTGGGGCAGAGGTCAGCCTGGTCAAACAGCCTGAGCACAAACATGTATATTTGATTCTTTGATGCTGACTTAGAGCCTAATGCTGCACCGGTTGAAAGAGCTCGGGGGGAGAAAAGGTTTGACGTAAATAAAAAACACCTAATATTGAATTCTGGCATGTGTGAGAAATGAAGGCAGTGGGTGGAAATCCAATCAGCTCCCACATTCTTGATCCTGGATCAGTGCACTTTATTGGACAGCTCCTTGTCATAGCAGGAACAAAATGCAGATGTAAAATGTGTGTAAAGATTTTTGAATTTGTGTTGAACTGTTGAACTGAGCTGTACCTTCCGGATGATTTACAAGAAATGCAAGATGGAAAGTGACTTTCAAAGATAAGGCAGGGGTAGACTGAGTAAACTTAGCTGGGATGTGACATTAAATGAGAAGTGAGATCTCAGAAGATATGAAGGAAACAGTATCAGTAAACATGCTGTTACTGTATCGCCTTACTGTAACTCGTCTGAAACTGAAACACTAGTTAGTTTCACACACCTTTGGTAAACTGTGCTGCCGTGCCATACTTTGGCCTAATCTCCATGTCAAACTGCTGGAATAGTTCAATATCCTGGAAAATCTCATCTAAAAAAAAATGGCATTCCTTTAGTGCAGGGAGTTAGAATGTATTAAGCCTATCATAAAGACTTAAAGCATGGGGGAAACCAAGTACGCTTACCAGCATCTCTCAAACTCACTAATTAACATGTTGTTCTTTGTTTGTTTAACCTGTACATAAAACAGAAATGTAAAAACACAAGACATTTTGTGGTTGTCCTAAAACCACATGTTTCCTCCGCCCGGGTGCAGTGAATGCACTCAACCTATTAGAGTCTTGTTGTCATAGCAAGGGCGTAGATTTGTTTTTTTGGGGAAGTCAGAAAATAAATGCAATGTAAATTCCTGCCTTATTACAGTAATGCGCTAACCCTGTAACCACCTATAATTTCCTTGACAGAGACCTGATACTTAATACTATAATAAATAATGTTATAATATTATATAAAAGCAAAACAAAAAAATTCAAACTACTATTTTCAACATCAACAATGAACCTTTGAACTCAATAAATGTTTTATTCCCATTTTTAGAGCACTGTCGTCTCTTTCTAGCATCTTTTTAGGAGAATTACCTGTAAATAAAAAACATTAAATTATTTTTATTCCCCAAAAAAATGCAGAGGAGGTACACAACTTTTTTCAGCCCTGATTAGTGTCTGCAGGTCTTCCTTTAAGGCTGCATACAGCCACAACAAATCTCCACGAAGAAGGTAGGGCAGCTTGTATAGTATGTTTCCTGAGAGGCAAAACACAGGGCAAAAAAATCTGCAAATTACTCACTAGTGTTTGTTAAGCTTAACTGCTGTGTGCATTGTAGAGATGTTTTAGTGAATGAATCAACCTGAAACAATAAGAGTGGGACATGCCCCATATTAACTTAACAGATGATAATATGTCAGTTTTCTGTTTACAGCTTGTTTCCACTGCCTCCAAGTGGGCAAAAAAATCAGTTATTGCAGGTTTAACAAACACACCTGAGATCAATCTTCTCATGTTAATCTCGGAAGGAAAGCAGTTAATCATATCCAAAATGTTGAACTACTGCTTTAAAGACGTGCAGCACTGCAGCATGTCTCTCTCTTTCTCTGTCTGTCTCTCTCTCTCTCTCTCCCTGCTTGCTCGCTGCTGTAAACAGTCCTCTGTGAAAGGCCTGTGATCTCTGCACTGCCTCCTCTCATCCCCGTGTAATGATCCTGCAGTGAAACAGGATCAGGAGGAAAGGGTTGGGAAGAGTCCTCCAGGACAGACAAGATGGAAAATAATGGGTCGTAGAGCGTAAGCATCCATTACGTGGTCTGTTTCCTGAAAGACACAGCAGTCATCAGACCCAAATAGCATCTTATGTGTCTCAGCCAGGATGTACCCATTTACACCTACTGGGTCCAGGTACATGAAGAGTCTCAGTCAGCAGGATATCTAGAAGTACTAGACCTGAAACAATAAGTTGATTAATCAATTACTGCAACTATTTTGATAATCAATTAATCCTTTAAATCCAAAATGCCAAAACATTTCCTGGTTCCAGCTTCTCAGTTGTGAGAATATGCTGCTTTTCTTCCTTTCATGTGATAGTAAACTGAATATCTTGGCTTTTGGACAAAACAAGCAATTCCATTACGTCTTTTTTTGGCTTTTTTTCACTATTTTCTGTCATTTTATAGACAAAACAATTAATCGATTCATCAAAGAAATAATCTGCAAATTAAACAAAAATGAAAAGAATTGTTAGTTGAAAGCCCTAAAATGATATCTGCTTTATTCTTGAAGATGTTTTGCGACTCATTTAACTACTGAAGAAGAAGCCTTTTGGAGGAAGATAAGTGATGAAAAGCAAAATATCGTCATGACATAAATAGCAGTTTTCTTTGACATATTAATTTTATATGAGTCCAGGTACATATTGCAGAGCACTGGATGGTGATGGAAGAATGTGTATGTGTTTGCACATGTACAACATGCAATGTACTATATGCATCTGGTTACAGTACAAGAGGGAACTTATGTGCTTTTTCTGGATTTATATGTCTTCCTTCAAAGCTTTCTACATCGGCATGATTCCCTGTTCTGCTAAATAATGACCCCGATCCTCGCCTGCTATATACCGTTTCTGGCCTGCCCTTTATCCACAGACTGATACATTAATACGCTCCTGTTTAAGGAGAGCCTGATATGCTCCTGTTTAAAGAGAGCCTGACATATCATCAGTTTTGCCCCCACAGCCTGCAGTGCTTGGAGAAGACAGCTTGTGATTAGTGGCCCTCTCTGCAGGGCTTGAGGTCTGCTGAGAGGACCATAAGAGGCAGGGTGGCATGCAGGAACAGAAGCAAGGGTGAGGGTGGTAATGTGGAGCGCGACAACAAGGGCAAGGATGGTGGCAGAGCGTAGGAGGAGGATGCATGTCTGTTTGAAACGTTTCTGGCAACACCGCATGATGAATAAAGTGTACGATAACTATGCGTTGAGCACAAGAGACATTTGTCATTGTGTTTGTTAGTGTGTTTTATGCCAGTGGGCCTAAGATTCATTTTTACTCTTAAGTATTAATTCAAATAACAAATTGTTGCCAGAATAAGGCATTTTTCTTGGTCATAAGCCAAGACAGTTAATGGTGTTGTGATTCTTACCGTAAAAGAATTTTAGGTCAAAAAAGGACATCTTTCCTTATTGTTTCTGAGGCTTTTAAAACATATTTGATCCTCTGCTTCCTGTATTGTGCTGAGATCCTGACAAAGACTCCACATAGATCTGGAGCCGCATGCACCAGGTCTACATTAATTCAAACTTAGCCTAGTTATAACTTAAGTGGATATTTACACCAGTTTCAAAACACTACATTAATAACTTTAGCTAGGTTAGAATAATCTGATAGTTCCTACTGATTCTAAACTGCATGAATACTACTAACTGAAACTTATTTTTCCATGTATGTATAAATAAAACAAAGTAATACCTTGATTTACAACGGATTAGTTCTGTAGACAAGTTTAATATATTGTTTACCGCCCTTTAACTGCAATTTTCGGAAGTTATGTTATAGCTTGTGATGCTACAGTGGCCTCCTGTTTACTTAAGTGATTATTGGACAGCGCTACAGATGTTTCCTAGCAACCGAGTTACACATTACTGAAGACATTTCTTAAGTTCCAATCCAATTTAATAAATCACTAGTTTCAAACCAGCTTGTAGTTACCAATAACTTGAAATTAACGCACAAACTTAGTAATGGATTTATGATCCTGGCGACATTTTTAGTTAAATGCCAATCATTATGCAGATGAACACAGTAACTGATGGGGGGAAATTGAGAGACTGTTGGATAAAGAAGTGGCATCGGGTCAAATTGTGAAATGTTCAGATGGTTTCTTGCAATCGTTGTCGCAATCATCAGTTACAAATAAGGAAACATGTCGTCCTTTGAAAGTAAACTGCGGTCACAGCATCTCGATCCGTGTACATGTCAATTCTGACTGTGTTTGTGTGTCTGTGTGAGTATTATTATAACCCATAAATACTTTATGTATTGCACCTGTGAAATCCAATAGTAATTCTGACGACGTCGATTGTGCAATTCAAGAAATTACACACAACCTCAAAAAACATCACTTCCTAAAAAGTCAAGAACATCTGGGTGTTGTTTTCGTCCACTTAAGACTGTGAGCACTTCTGACACATCTAAGATGACGAAGCTGTTCCAGAGTATTTTGCCTTCGTGCTCAAGCAACACAAGATAATTGCTGTTGTTTTGGGTTTGCATGCAGATAGCCTCTCCCTCTCTCTGTCTTTCTCGTGGGTGTATCGGTAGATCAATATGTGACCGACCACATCCGTGTGAGTTTAGCTGCTTAATGAGCATGTAGAGGACACAGTCAGCCCCGTGTCTGGTGCCTCTGGTAGTCTGGTTTGGCCTGACTTGTTCCCTCTGGCCCCTCTCACTCTGTCTCTAGCTTATTAGTTTTCAGTCCAGGCCCTAGCAACAGAGAAACATTTACACCAATCCACAAAAGCACTCAATCAGCACAAACCATTAATTAGTCCAGTGTTTGTTGGATATTTCATGGAGGAAATGGAGAATTGTTGATAGAGAAGAGGAGCGAAGTGACAAAGAAGCTTCCTGGGCCAGCTGCTGCTGCTCTCTCTGCCCAGGGTGAACAAGCAGCCAGATGCTGCTGTCTGGGATGCCTCTGTGTGCAGCCTGTCATATCTCAAAGGTCAATGCAGGAAAAAAGTTGTGGTCTTGTCATGTAGCATTGTCTGCGGGACACTTTGTACTTCTGAAAGTCGTGCTCCCACAGAGTGTGTGTTATTGGTATAAAGAGACGGATGTTGACATTTGGTGAAGCCTAGCATAACAAGATGAGCCACAGTCTCAACTGACACTGATACTAAACACACAGTCATGTGTTCTCATCTGGTTTTAACACCAAAGTGCAGACAACTCCATCAAGTTCTGCTGTTACAGAGGCTTGAAGCAGGTTCGATTTCGACGGGTTACCAAAACTATGTCCTGTGAACAAGCTACCTTTTGAATATTTTTAATTAATATATAAATGCTTTGATTAGTCAATTCATCATTTTGTCTATAAAATGACAAAAAATATGACTCTATTTACCAGAGCCCATTGCAATGTCTACAGTTTGCTCATTTTGTCTCATCAATAGCGTAATCAGAAAAGCAGCAAATTGTCTGTGAGGCTGTAACCAGCAAATGTTTAATATTTTGGGGGATTTATGATTGAAAACTATTAACTGATTATCAAAATTGTCACTGATTAATTTTCTTTCAGTAGAGTATTTGATTTCTTTTAAGTCCATGTAACATTTTTATGAGTTAGTCCTGGTTTGCTTGTAACTGGGCAGAATAAACCAAACACACCCAAAACACCAAAGAAAACCTGCTTTAAGTGGGACGACACCGAGATGTAATGCTCATCTCTCCAAGATTTTGTTTGTCCCGTAACATTCAAATACCATTATACTGAGTACTTTACATGTAAGCATCCTAAAATATAATAATAACTCCCTAATCCTAGGAATAAATCACCAAAATTACCAATATCAGATAGCAAAAGTGTAAAAGCTAGTGTTCAGACAGTATTCCTATGAACACAAAAGGATAATTTACTGTAGAAATACTAGAGAACAAGCAAAGGGATTTTTTTAGAGCAATACAGAAGAAAGTGAGTAGAGAAGTTGAAGACATGACGGCACTATTCTAGATGAGTTGTAAGGGCTGAGGACAGATAGTGAGGAGAGAGCAAGGATGTTGAAACAAAACTGCAGAAAACTGCGTGCTGAGTAGCTTCCAGGGAGCGAGTGTGAAGCAGGTCATTTATGCTACCAAACCTGCTCTGGATGAGTAAAGGTTAAAACACTGCAGCGGTTTTAATTCTGGTCGTCTAACCTGGGACACAAAACCAGCAGTACTCTATATCTTGAGGCCTAAATGGTGGACCACTCTTTTAGAGGTCTTGTAGAAGACACAACTCTCTTGTATTTTCTAGGCTTCGCATTTGTAAGACTGTGCCTAATCTCGACCCTCTCTTTTTTTTCAGATCGCAGGCTTTATCAACGCCATTCACCCATTTTCTGGCGACACAGAGAACCTGACAGCCTTCCGCTTCTACGCCCTCAACCCCATTGTGGATCCCTGGGTCTTCATCATCTGCCGCAAGTCTGTGTTTCGCCACCTTTGCTCTCTGCTGAGCTGCCGCTTCAGCAGAGGAGCCGTGAAGACGACGGCACACTGCGCGCTGTCTTTACCCCTTGACAATCACATACAGCGCAACCCCCCAGACGTGACAGTCCCACAGACCAACATGTACTCCAATTTACCTCCGTGACCCAACAGAAACCCTCGGCTGTGCAGGGTGACTTTTATGTCTGATAAAACATTGGAGCAAATTTGAGAAATAAAACTTTTTTGCATAAAGGATTCCTCCACTCGCCATTTTAAGGCATAAAGACTTTTACAAAGAGGTATCTGTCACAATGGAAATCTTCTATATACGTGTCCGTCACAGTTTCTCTATGAACTAACTCTGGAGAGAAATTATTGCACTAGGTCTTAAACTTTAAACACTGACTGATGGGAACTGTTTCAAGAAGAGTTGTGCCATAAAACAAACAGCACTGTAACTCAGCACTAAGGAACACATCAAACCATATCATGCCTATGAATAATATACTATATGGGTAAACAACATGCATGAATGTATACTGCCTTCTTTTTTCTCTCAGCCTTTTCTTTAAGACACAGACAGGTAACTCTTGGTCAATGGATTGTCCACATCTACAGTATTTATGACATGAGATGCAGGTCACACTGAGCATGAATTGTAATGAAAAGTTTCCCTCACCGTCATCGCTGGGCTCGATGACGTGTTAATCCATTTCCCCTGACCTAAACTATAATGTGTCCGTCAGTCGGTGACCGGTGAGTGTGATCCAAAAGAGAGACACGTACTTTATACAAGTGAGGAGAAGTTAATGAAAGGTTAAGGGGTCACCCTCGTGGCACCAAACAGTAGATAACCTTTACCAAATATTTTTACTCAAAACCAAGAACTTGAACCTCATGGTGGCGTTTGACGAAGTCAGGGGATCACCAAGAGTGGAACATGAACATCTTTATGGCCATCCATCCAATAGTTGTTGAGATATTTCAGTCTGGACCAAAGTGGTGGACCAGCAGACCGACATTGCCATCTCTAGAGCGACAGTGGTTTTCTAAAACACAAATCTTGAATTTGGATTAGTTACTTCTCGTGTGCAAGTCTGGGTTCCAGCTGTGTTGCGTTTTTATTGTACCTGTGAAAATGGTCCTATCAGAAAGCACTTGTCTGAATCCTGGTGCTGCACTGTTCCACCTGCAGCACAGACTGCTAGTACTATGAAACATGAATATGAACATGTGACACATGTACTAATAGATCAGAATCTCATCTTTTCGGTTGCTGCGGTCCGTTCAAAAAGGAACATCCTGTGGTAAAAAATTTCCTGTCCAGGCGATAACGTCACTGTATTACATGAACATTGGATTCCACCCCTCCTTCTCATTCTCACTACTTTCTAAGCTACCTGGGATGATTATCTGTGAATGTTCTTTCGAGAGCCTCTTGCGTTTGAAAAACTCTGCTGCTGCAAAATGCACTGTGAGAATTAGTCTTTTGTTGTTGTTGTTGTTGTGACTTTAATGCTGTAACTGCATTTAAATGTAACCTATTTATGCCTTTTCACTGTGCTATAATGTTGTGCATCCTTGCAATGTTGTTGGTTTGGTGTATGCAGTGGAGTGCAGAGATATAGGGATAATGCACATGGTGATTTGAGTTTTTTATCTTTTTCGCTGTGTTGCACACTCACTTTAGCTTTATAGTTCTTAAATGCTCAGTCATGCATGACCCGAGATAAGTCCGACCCGTTGCCACTTGCACATTTGGTCTTTGATGGTGTAAGTGTTTGAGTTGTACATCCATTAAAATGAAAGAGAATACATTTTTTTAGAAGAAAAAAATTGTATTCATTATATGGTACACATTTTGTTCATGTGAAATAAAGTATTAACAAAAGAAAAAAAACTGTCTCACAATATATGTCTGTGTATGTTCCCAAAGAGAAACAGAGATATGAAAAATGTTTATGCTTATTTTGTGATGTTTAACACTCCTACATATAAAAAATACATACTGCTCTGCATCTCAGTTCATGTATAGTTCTTGACCTGAGCACATTTACTGTGTTTACAGTGTATGAAAGGAAAGCAGTGACAAGATAAATATAAGATGGTTGTGTTTAAGTTAAGATAATAATTTGTTTTTGTCTTGTTGCAACCTTAACATTAACTTTGCTAACAGGAGAACATGTATTTGACATGTGGTGCTCCGTTTTATAAGACTGTAGCCATTCGGAGATGTCGAAAGCTACTCTTATGAAACAATTAGGGGAAAAAAGTGTCATTAAGTTACATGGCAACCAAAATATGTTCCAGTATATCAAGTATATCAGATGGAAGTTAAGGTCAGAAGGTACAGTAGTTCATGTAATTGATTGTTGAGTTACTTTGGAAATTACATTTTCCCCATAAATGTGACTGAAGTTTGGAGATACAACAGCAACATTCAGATTCCTGGTAACCTCTTATTTATGTTTATCATTATGCATGACATTTTAGAGGGAAATGCCCGACAGATCTCGTGTTTGTTGGCAAAATATTTTTGTGTTATGAATTAATTAACCCTTCAGCAATAAGAAGTCACGATTCAGCATGAAGAAAGCAGACTGGCGGTTTTGAATTTCAGTTTGACAGCACAAAACTGTAAAATGATGTCAGCATACTTTCTTAGAAGTTCTTTAGGCGTGAAAGTGCAAATTTCTAAAATGTGACATGTTTACAGCCACCGACGTGTGATTCAGAGTAATAGCTAGCTAAAGTGTTCAAACTGACAGATAAATATTTACATTTGAAAGCGCTGGTTTATGTGGGAAATAGGGAGGGCTCATGCAAATAAAAATGACATGCAACATTAACAATACTGAATTCAAGAGCTGAAAGAGAACAGCTTATGTAAACAGTCTCATATTTATACTAATTTGCCATCTTTAGAAACTCATGATTTAGTTAAATATTGACATCAAAGTCTCATGTAAAAGTTAAAGTTAAAAGAGCAGCAGAGCAGTGTCTGTTACTGCAGCACCACTATGTGGTTAACTAGTGTACACGTCCAAAACTGGATGTGCATTCCTAAGTCATACTTTCTCCACAGGCAACCACTTTTGAGTGACAGTACAGCAGCAAGGATTAAGTTGATATGCTGTAAATTAATTCCCAGACTTGAGTTGCACAACAAAAGGACCACCCGCGGGGTTCGAGAGAATAAGAATTCACATACATGAGTAATTAGGAAGTGGCTCACACTCTGGTTTGTTTTATCAGCAGCTCAGACAAGATGACCTAACACAGGCCACATGTTCAGAAGAATTACTTCTTAGAAATGAAGCATTAAATTCTAAATAGTTTCTTTGATGTTAAAAACAAAAAAGTTTCTATGTCTGCTTTTACATCATGATTACTCAAGTCCAGACTTTCTATGCAATCATTTGTCTTTGTCGAGCACCTTTTAAACTGTCTTTACCCCACATGCATGGTATTATCTTTTTTTCAATCTTATCTATAAGACAAGAAAAATGATCTAGGCACCAATAAAAATGTACAAATCTTTGGCAATTATCACTCATTTGAGAAGTTTAAGGTTGTAAAAAATATTGTTTCACTATGTACATACAAGTACTGCAGGAACATGTAATACATAAAGCTATTAGTCTATTTATATGTTAAGTGATTGTATCCCAACTTGTTTTTGTGCCTGTTTTATTGAAAGTCTATGAATGCCTGTAAATTAGTTTTTTTTCCTTTTAAAACGCACACATGATACTGTGCGAAAGTCCCACATCAACACTTTGTTTCTTTTAAAAAATAATTATGGTCTAGACACATGATACTGTGTGAAAGACCTGCATGAGCACTTTCAACTGGTTTCTCAGCTTGCCTCTACTTGATTTATAACATGAACTATGTTACCATTAAGACATGCTCAGTCAGCGTATTCACCGATGAATAGATAGACTCCAGAGGGTTAAAGTGGACACACCATCCTGACCACAACTGATGCCACACAGAACCATTATTTTATTATCATTATCATCATCTTTGACCTCTGAGCACACACACACACACACCAATCAGAACTTTAAGAAACAATTGTGTCAGACATTTATCATCCCACGAGAGGAAAACTCAAATCCCAGTAGCTCAATGTCCACACAACTGACTACCGAGAGGCCCTACGAGTAACTTCCTGCCTCGAACAGTTTGATGACGATGGCTTCGTGGGGCCGCACTTCCAGCTTGTCCAGAGTCATGGACCCCAAACGGTCCATCCCTGTGCTGGTCACAAACACTGCGGCTTCAGGCAGGCTCAGGGCCCAGGCGGGATCCAGAGCATGAAGCTCAGGCCCGATGTTGAGCAGAATGAGGAAGTGGACACAACCCCAGGAGCGCAAGAAGGCCAGGATCGGGAGAGTGGAGTTGGAGGAAGAGGAGTTGGTGGAGGAATAAAAGGGGAGGAAAGTGAAGGTCCCGTACAGAAGAGCTTCTTCTCTGGCTCTGGAGCGACTGAGGGAGGTAAAGAGAGCTACTGCTGAACGCTTTGTCTTCTCCTGGTCCTGAGGGAGGGATGGTAGAGACAAGTGTCAGACTGTTTAAATATAACCTACCCAACTAATGCTTTGTCTCTTCATCTACAGCTTTATATTTCTAGAGACAACTGGCTTTATTACTCACTGTATCTGTGTCTGACGGTTTGTTCGGCTCTCCATGTGACGTGCCAGCTTTCAGAGACACATTCTGTGTGGCAGAAAGGTTTTATTTGGCAACATCAACTTTTAAAATGGATAATTAAAGGACTCAAGTAAATCTCAAGCAGGACTTCACCCGTGTTTGGTCGAGGTCTTCGTCATACTGGACGGCAGGTGATCCTGGCAGTGTCATCATCAACACCAGGAGTAATTTCTTCAAGTCATGAGATGCGTTACCTCCAACCTGCAGAAACACATTGCAGTTGTATAATAAACAACCTCCCTAAAACAAAAAGGGCTATAAAATTACATAGCAAATTCCTTCTGGCATTCAGTTAAAGCTGAAACTATTAGTCAAATTAAATGATACATTTTCAAGCAAAAATGCCAACTCTTTTCTTGTTCAAGTTTCTCCAATGTGAGGTTATATCATTGTAAACCAATATAACTGTAAACCGTTACTTTTCTTTGTCATATAGTATGTTAGTCAATTGAATATATTTGGATTATAGCCCATTAATCAGACAAAACAAGATATCTGAATAGTTGCCTCAGATGGGCATTTCTCACCTTTCCAGACATTTGAGACAAAACAATTAATACATTTAATCAAGAAAATAATCTTCAGACTAATTGGTTAATTGCAGCCTTCTCTTCAGTATATTCAATTTATGCAGGCTTCACAGCAGGAATGTAATGGGAAAAAGACATTTACAGATGGTGATGTAAAATTATACCATCAAGAAGTCTGATCAGTGTTTAGACTGTAAGCTTTATGCTTACAACATTTATTACAAATAATATAATTAACAAAAATATTGCTCAATTGCAGCCAATTTAAAGCTTTCCCTCATGTTTTAGAAATTCTTGTGCTTTGCCACCAAGAAACAATATTTCTTACTGTCCAGCTGGGCCATATATCTTCTTCTCTTGTTTGCAGGTGCGTCTCTACGGCATCAGTGACTTCCTTGGCAGACAGGATGTGATGTGAAGATGGCAGAATTGACCTCATGACTACATCCACGAGCGTCACGTTGTTTAGAGGAGGCAGACCGTCTCTCGTCCGTTTTACCACCACAATCCTGAAGAGACGCACAAACGGCACACTTTTCAATGAACTTGGGGCTCCATTTTATAATTAAAAAAAAGCATATCCACATCTGCATGCATGACGATACCTTTCCTCCTCCTGACTGCTGAATTCCTTGAGGACGCCTCTCCACTCCAGCAGAGTCTGAAATGTAAATATTTTATTGTGCGAGTGAGTTTGTGGAAACTTATAATACAACACATTATTGGAGCACTTTACCTTTTCTGAATACGCTGCATCTGTGTCACAGATTGCAAAGCCTGCCACACCCTGCTCCAACCAGAACCGGAGTGCATGCTGTGGAAGTAGTATCGTCATGTTTTAAGAAATCCAGCATCACTGAAAACTTTAACACGTTCAGTAGCATGACCAGAGAGGAGGTTTCTACGTGTACCGAGAGGTTTGATGGCTCATCCGAGTTTCCTGCGACATCCTGAGGTTCCAACAGATCCAGATCACAGAAGTCCAACACAACTTTGAGACCTGCAGGACCAATAAAAAGCTCATCATCAAATCATGCAGGGGGAAAAAAGGCTGTTTGACAAAAGGAAGTCCCTTACTCACCTGCTTTGTTGCTCTCTGCAAGCAGATGCAGGATCTGAGGCAGTGTCCCTAACCTCTCTCCAGTCACAGTGAAGTTTAAAGGAGATGCCTTCTTTTCAAACAGACCCTCCAGGATTAGAGCCCCTATACCCAGGGACCTGAGGTAGGGAAGCTGCTCACACAGCGCTTGAGAATAAACATTAGACTTAAGTTAGTAACATTTAAAATCAATGTCATTCTGTTAAACTTCCTCATCGCCTCACTTTACTTGTACCCAATTTGTCTCAATATACTTTAGTTACCATCTATGTTAGGTGTGTACAGTATTTAGTACTTCATTTTATTTTTCATACTCTTTTACTGTTCCTCAATTTCCCTGCGTGGCATCAAAAAAAAAGGTTCTTACCCAATATTTAAAATCAAATGCACACTACTGCTCTCTTGATCCGTTTTCCAAGTTTGTCACAATCATGCGTCAGCCCACAACATTAATCCTGTGTTGCCTACAGACAATCAGTTTGATGAGAGATAAATCAGTTTTCCGGCCTGATGAAAGAGCCTTGCAAAACTCTTTCGTGCAGTATGACAAACGCTGGCATCAGATAAGTATTCTTACAGTAATCAAAAGAGGCTGATATGAATTCGTCAAGTTACAATTTCTTTTGTGGTCAGAATGAATGTCTTCACATACTGCGAACATAACTGATTAATATCAGCCACCTGGTTCTCACTGGAAGAAGCTGCACATCCACTAATAACCTCTGAGCAAGGCTACATTACTAACCAGGCAATAAAGCAGGCAACTTCTCTTAATTTAACATTTATTTGGAAATATGCACCACTAAAGCCACAGTATCAGCTGACATGACAAGGGCCTTAAAGTGGGTTCTGCTTTGTTACATGATCTTGAAGATCCATCTTTAAGGAGGGCCACCATGTCAAGACCCATCTGTAAATCTGGGTCTAGCTAATATTCCAGCATATAAATACATTGCACAGAGATGGGGAAGAACTGGAGATTAATAGGTCCCCTCCCCCCAAGCACATTAATCCAGCCATGACAAGACATGTCACCATAAAACATTTCTTATAGCACCCATGTCATGTTCATGCATTATGTTTTTCTTCTGATTTGCAAAAATGTTAGAAGTGAACTCTAACAAACGCTTGACAGGGACAGCCTATAAATATACTGTATGAGTTAGTGATACTGGTCAGTGTGGAGACATTGTCATAAGTGACCACCAGGGGGCGGGTAGTCCAACGGTGAATGAATGTGCTCTTTATCAAGAAATGTAGTTGCACATGGACTGCTACTAGAACTAGAACAACCCACATTGTTTTTTGGGGAATAAAGCAAAAATACTTTCTAAAATATTATCTATTTTTTAAAATGATACTGGTATCTTCTCACCATTGATGCCCCCTGACCCCTCGGTCTGCTTCTCCACGGACAGGTCTGGCTGCAGCTGGTAGAACAGCGTCTTCTGCCACCAGCTGAGCGGTGTTACAACCGGCCGGGGGCTCATCACTATGATGGCGATGGCGGTGGCGACCATGGCCACCCAGGCCAGCCAGAACAGCAGCACCAGGTAACAGCGCACCTTCCTCCACCCCGGACCCCCCGCGGCGACCTCCAGCTCCTCCTTGGTCATGGGCTGCCACTGCCGGACCGCCTCCGGTTCAGGCTCCGGGATGAGCAGCGGGGCCGACTCCGAGCCGCCCACACTGCTCGACAGCCCGCGGCCTGGCACGCTGCCATACCCGGTGTCTCCTGCGTTCAGAGGCATCCTGCCCGGCTGCAGGTAGTTGACATGTAGTTAGATTAAGGGGTTTAATTTCAGTTTGTATAAACATGCAGACACTCAAGTTGTAGCAGGAATACGTTGGCCGACTGTTGCATGGGCTTAAGTTTTGTTTGGTCTGTTTCCATACCGTGCTGTCTGTCTCCTCAGCGGCCTCTTTATTAGTTTGTTCCATGTGAACCACAGGAGGACTACAGATGGTAATACGTGCTGCAGGATTCAACGTTTCTACGTAAAAGTGCACACACACTCAGCGTGCAGCTGCGCCATGACCTGCATCCGTGTCCCCTCCTGATACTATTTGTTTTACACAGGTGTTTCTATTAATTAAATCAACTGATTTGACATGCTGCAGGTCAGGTGACATGCAGCCCCCACTGGCATCTGATTGGCCTATCTGGCTGCACCCCCTTCACCCACAAATTGATCACAGGCTGTTGGTCCAAAAAGGGACTGTGAGTTTCCTAAATTGATTTTTTCTCAGACAGACATACTGTATATGTGGTCTGTTGGATTATCTGAAACATCTCATAAAGTCAAGACTCTAGTCTGCATTAAAGGAGAGGTCTATTTTAATGTAACACTTGCATGCCCATGTGTGCATTGAAAGGGTTATTGGTCACTGTAAAGGTTCTTCCTGCCAGTACTGGCTGCAAAGATATCCCTTCTTAACTCGATTACAATGTAAGAGATTGGGTACAAAATCCACAGTTCTAAAGTTCAGCTGAAGCTAAAATGAGGCTTCAGCAGTCTGAGTTCACCAAATCAAGTCGGCCTGCTCCTTGCAGCTCAGCCAGCCAACACCATCTGGAGGCACAAAGAGGGATTTTAAAACTAAAAAGACTGTAACTTTGGGGGATACCCAGTTTTTAAGAACTCCATGAGCCAGCCCAAGCATTTTTGTGTCCCAAAAGAGATAAACACACAAATCAATAAAGGAAATTATTTGAAGACAACAAAATTACCCCTTACTTTACTTCTTATGATCCTGTACATAAAAAAGCAGAATGGGATTTAATTTGATTTATATAGATAAGTGAACACAGAATTTGTCCCCAATATTCTCATGCTTACAAGTAATTGGTAGGATTACATGCATCTTTATGGATGTTTCTATATTTATTGCATATCTACTGTCATAAATCTTGTATCTGCATATTGACTGCTGTTATTTATATCAGTCTGACATTATCCCTTTCATCACATCTGCCTTGTTGACCCTTGATAACTCTTTTCATATTTCATCTATTTTATTAAGTCTCTGTGTTTGTAACCTCTGCGTGCTAATAGGCTGCAGCTATCTTGGCCAGGACACTCGTGTAAAAAGACATTTTTAATGTCAACGAGGAACTGTCCTGGTCAAATAAAGTTAAAGTGTGGATTGAGACCATTTAAAATCCACCAGACTCATAAAACCCTCCGAAACCCCCTTTGGATAATAATGAAGAAAAAAAAGGCATTGACATTTTTGTTAGTTTCTATGAAATGTAGACATTTTGCAGCTACAAGCTCTCCTGCTTTCAAGCTTTACCTGACAGCAGTTTCTGGTTTAGGGGACCTCTGGTGGCCGTTTGGCTGTAAACAGTTGCTTAGTTCACCAGTATGTCTTTGAACTGTGGGATGAAACCACAGCACCCGGAGGAAACACAGGCAAACTCAACACAGAAAGGCTCCAGCCGACATGGGCAGGTTCAAACCCAGAACCATCCTGCTGTGAGGCAGCACTAACCACTTTGTCCTCATGTTGCTTATCTAAATACCACTCAAACACAGTCACAGTCATTACTCACGTCTTCTGTCTGAGGTTTCTTGCCTTTCCCGTCAGGTCCTTTTCTTTCTTTTTCTTTTTTATCGTCGTCCACAAGTGTTCCCAGCTGAGCAGTGCCGTCCTGAGTTGAATATTTGAGTGATCTGGCTTGTCAGGAGTGAGGAGGTGAGAAGGACGCTCTGTCCAATAAAAGCTCTGCTCAGTCAATTAATACAGAGGTGCGGAGCCTCACCACACCCTTTCAACATATTCTGAACAACCCATGACTGCCAAACAGAGCCCCCTGAAGTCCCTCGTGGTAGTTTTGACTTTTACTTGAACTGTCTTGTTTTTATTTTTGGTAGTATTTATACTGTAGATAAGTGAGGAACAGTGATGTGTTTTAAGAGAATTTTTACTCTCCTGTATAGCTTTATATATAGTCTGTGTGCAAATTCTTATTTGGGTTCGAATGTTTGAATGAAATGCAGGATTGTAAATTCAAAGCCAGCGTCTGATTTTCAAGACATTGCCATACATTTCAACTTTAATCTGGTATTATATTTCAGACAGAACACCACCGCCTCAGTTTTGTGTGTGTGTGTGTATGTGTAGTAAAATAAGAAATCAACTGAACAATAGCTGAACTTATTGATAGAGAATTAATTGGCAACTATTTTGATAATTGATTCATAATTTGAGTACATTTCCAAGTGAAAAATGCCAAACATTTGCTGGTTCCAGCTTCCTAAAATGTGAGAATTTGCTGTTTTCTTCTTTTATGTGGTCTAATAACTTAATATTATTGTAAATAGGTCTGTTGGTTGGACAAAACAAACAATGTGAAGAAGTCACATTGGGCTTTGAAAAATTGTGATGGGCACTATTTTTTGACATATTATAGACAAAACTATTAATTGAGAAATTATTCAGTAGAATAAACGATGAAGAAATAGTTGCAGCCGTAAACTAATGTAAATCTCAACAAATCGTATGTTCAGAATAAGTGGGTCTAAATGTCACAAACATAATATTGTACAATGAAAAATGTATCAAAAACACTGGTCACAGCATAAACGAATAAAATCATAATTTTATAGTATCTATAATTTTAAATGTATAATAATGGAACAAACCTTACTATCAGTGAGCTTAATCAGGCTGTACAAATCTGTTTACTGCAAGAGAACGACTTTAAATCACACGGTGACGTAACACATGACACATCCACTCTAAAGTGCCAAAGGGGTCCTCGTTTAATGAGATATGTGTGCTAATTCCTGGGAACATCTCATCCTCTTTCCATCCATCCTCTGGCCCTCTGCTGCCCCCCCCCCCATCTCTTTCTCCAGCTCTCTCCTGCGTTATTTATCCTTTTGTGTCGCTCCCTCTGGCTTTCTTCTCTTATGGCATACGTTTATGTTCTTGCTATAACAAGTCATTGCTACCTGTGTCACCTTTGTTACCTGACAGCACTGTGCAAACTAAGTATTTACTGAGAGATATTGTCTGTGTTCCATCACGAGACTCTCTGATACCCATGTAGCTCACGTGCGGAGCACATAAATTAAAGCCAAGTTGTGTTTTTGAAAAGTGCAATGCTATTTTGTTATTTTTTGTGTGATTTATGGCTTTAGAATATGAAGTGCACACAATGTACAGTTTGTATACACACAGTAATGTAAAATGAGAAGCCTCTAACACGTGTATCTATCAATCTCTCCCCAGGCACCTTATTGTTAAATATTATTAAATACTCCCTGTGAATAACAAATAATCTTAGAAAATATAGAACTAATATTACAGAAAAAACAACACAGTGGGTATTTGATTTAAATGTCAGTTTAATTGACTGGAAAGCAAATGCTTGCACAAGGTATCGTCGTTAGTTTAGTGCTCATCTAAAATGCAAAACATTTCTCGTTTAAGATGGTCTCCATGGAGACGGTGAAACTGGTGATGATTCTGTTTCCATGGTCACAGCTTTAGTTTGAGTCCTCCTCCGATCCTTCGGTGTCCTGAAACGCGACAAGACAATAATGTTACTAACATTAAATATATACAATGTGGACATAATTTACATTAGTTTTAAGCATCCTCACTCTGAATGCTTTACACTGTTTGTGTTAAAGAGGCATATTAGAATTAGTTAGAATTAGTAGCATTTTTATTTTCATCATTCCTGGGGCCACAACTAATGATTATTTTCATGATCAATTAATTTAGCAAAAATCGATTAGTTAATTGTAGTAAATTGAATATCTTTGAGTTTCAGACTGCTAGTCAGATAAAACAAGACATTTAATGACATCATCTTGACATTTTTAACAGTTCTGATGTTTTATAGACCAAACGACAAAAAACTAGAAAACTGTGTAAATTAGGCATATTATTGTGAGATGGTGGAGATTGTTTTAATTGGCATCTAATGACCCCTGAGTCTCACCATTGGCTCCTGAGATCTGAGAGTCATGATATGTTTCTGATACGCAGAGATGATGCAGTCTCGCCTACAAAGAGAGAAACAGTGGTATTATGTCAAAAGGATTTCTGTTTTGATTCCCCCAAACATGTTCTTTTGGGGGGTAATTGCTCAGACTCACTTGCTGGTGATGCCTCCTCCTGGTGGAAGCCCTGGCATCTCTTCTTCAGCCAGGAATTTGATCACATACAAAATGTCAGGGTCCTCGTCTCTGGACCTCATCATCTGGATAATTTCTGTGAAGAGACAATATGGTTGTAAATCACGGAGATAAGAGTGGTCTGAAGTGTAGAGTGTTTTGATTTGGGGGTTTGCAGCAAATCACCTCCCACTTTCATATCGATCTGTTGCTCCAGCTCTGCCTCCTGCTGCAGTGCCTCTTGTGACACCTGGGGGGCGCCGGGAAAGCAGACAATGATGATGCTGATGTTATCCAAGCTGCCCTGAAGAGGGAGACAGACAGGGCACAGGGTTATCAGAGAAGCACTGAGACTGCAGTTTCACTTCACCTCAACCAGGTATAACATTAAAGTGCTGCTTATATGTCAAGTCAGTAATTATAATCCAAAAATATAATATATGATAGTATAACTCTAGTATGGGCCCTTCTGCCTGTATAATGACTACTTTTACTTTTGATACTTTGAGTAAATTTCGCTGATAATACATCAGCAACATTTTGAATCCAGTTCTTCTACTTGTAACAGAGTATTTTCACACTGTCTTACTGGTACTTTTACTTCAGTAAATTATCTAAATACTTCTTCCAACACTTGAAATCACTTGAAATAGACCTGCTGACAGGGAAAATAGCTGAGGACTGATGTCTGTGTCAGGTTGTGGTTTTGACATATTAGTTAAGTACTTGTAGAAGATGATGATATTCCTGATTTACAAACACATTACTTTACTCTGTGGCTTTTTGAAAAATGCACCTGTTAAGAAGAGCTAGATGGATAAATCAGCCAAGCCAATATATCAGATGATATTTAGCTTATTGCAGATAGATTGGTGTAAGTGTTTAACTAGGTTTGAGGTAATTTAGAAACAGATGATCTGTAACAAGATTGTTTGTTAATGTTATGTGTTCATGTTAAAAACATGACTACTACTATCGGCCATTAATCTCCCAAATATCAATATCAATATTGGCCTCAAAAATCCAGTATTGGCCGGGCTATACTGTGAAGTCATTGCAGTTTTGCAGTCATCACCTTGTCGGTTATGATGACAGAGATGTGAGGAGTGAGGCTCGGTGTGTGCTGGAACACGCAGTAAGCCTTTTTAGGTGTAATAAATAGCAGCCCATCCCGGCCAGGATAAAGCCTCTGAGCTGGTAAGGGGAGCTCCCGTCAACAGACTCACATTCAGTCTTAATCCGAGCCATGTGTAGCATTTCTTCCCTCCTATCCCATGTCCCGGGATGCCTTAAGACAGCTATTTATAGGGCGGACTAAGGGCTCGTCAGTGCTCAGGTGGCAGGTTACTAATCAGCATTAAGAAGACCTGCAGGAGAAGTCTACTTAAGTAACAACATCAGTGTAAGACCCTGCCCACAGTGTACACATGCTCACTACGCCCCCTTCTTAATGTAAAGCTTCCCATTCATAAATCCACCTGCTGTAACACTGCGTGTTGTAGAAAAAGCCAATGAGCTGAGTTAGGAGAAATGGGTCTGCTGGGCTAAGACTACAGGGTGATACTACTACATGTGCACAGGTGTTGGGTACTTCAGTAGATTCATTTAATTTTTCCATGACATTTTGGCAAATTGCTTGTGGAAAATGTTTCAGTATGTCCACAAAATAATCACAGGACATTTTCCATCTTTATCCATTCAGGATATGTAACTGTATGCAGTGTGGGAAGCTTGTTTTGCACCTGCTGTATTAAGATTAGAGCAGATTGACTGAGAGCATATACTGTAATTCACATGGACATTTGAGGCATTTGAGGCAAATTGTAGAATGGCTTAATTCAGTTCAGTTCCTGATTTTAATCCACGTTTCTTGCTTATGTTCTGGCAACATTTAACATTTGAGAACTATTAAATTAAATTTTTTTTACTTAAACAATTTCACCCCAAGTCCATTTAGTAGCTGTTCTGGAGCTTTTCATTGTGTCACGTGTTCTTCCCCAGCAGACAGAGTTTGCTCAGTTGTCAAGGAATTTTAGATGTTTGAATTTTCATTATTTTGAGCACTTTAAGGACTTGTCATCCATGTTGGCTTAAAAATTGAGATTGAAAGGTAATTATTGACCTTGAAAACAGTAGTTAAACAACAAACAGGTCCATTTAGTAGCTCCAAGTCAGTCTAATGGAATCAGGTATCAAGTCGGCAGTAGTATTGAAAAATTACAAACGATACCTATCACTATTCATGGTCATGACAAAGCTGTTTCAGGTGCCTTTATGCTGAAGTACCAGTTGCAAATCACCATCTTTTTTCTCACTATTTCCATTAAACATTAGCAAAATATTCCTGTTTGCCATTCCAGTGATTCTTCCTTCCTGGTGCAATGTTTGAATGCCAATGCTGAAAGGTTATTTCTCATTGAATTCTCCTTTAATCATTAACCACACAGGGGTTGAAATGCACCTGTCAGTATCAGAATCTTTCATTTTCTTTTTCTTATTGTTTCATGCACCTTGTTCGAATCATAATATTGTTGCGTTGGCCTCTCACCTTATAGAGACAGAGGTCAATGACTTGGGTGCAAATCTCTCTCAGGTCATCGCACACCTGCAGACGGCTGCGCACAAAGGCACACAGTTCCTCATTACCAATGGCATCCCACACACCGTCGCATGCTAGAATTAGGAACTCGTCTTCGGGTGTCCTCTCAAGCTCATACACCTCTGGTTCCGGTGACACTAGCTGCTCTGTCTGCGGCCTCCAGTCCACCTCCTTGAAGTCAAAGTCCCCCAGTGCTCTTGAAACGGCCAGCGAGCCGTTGACTCTCTGCAGGGTCACCGAGCCTCCAGCATTCTGGATGCGCTCCTTTTCCCTGGGGTTGAACGGCTTGTGGTCCTCTGTGTAGAAGACCACCTGGCCATTATGGCAGAGCAGGGTGCGGGAGTCCCCACAGTTGATAAAGTAAATGTAGCGTGGTGAAATCATGACACCTGCTGCGGTGGAGCCACTGCGGTCCCAGTTGTCCTGGCGTGCCAGTTTGTGCATGTGGCGATCGATGTCCAGGAAGCCTTCCCGGATCCCCTCCTTCACCTGCTCGGGGTCTTCGCTTGCTTTAACCCCACCTGTGGGAAATGAGGGGGAAAACATTTGGTTATAAGATAAATTCACACCACACTGTATAGTTTCTGGCACTGCCATGTTGTTTGTGTAGAGGCCAACACACATGGACCCAGGTATAAACTGGAGATCTGTCTCGTGTTTGATTTGTGAACCTCCTTCAGTATTTAACAGCATACTGGAAGGTCAGAGTACTGAGACATCCACTGCAGAGAGAAGACATCATCTGTGTTGTTGGAGTGACACTGTGGCACAGTGCAATAACATGACCGACACAATGCTGCTGATTGTAAAGTGTAGAATACCATAGAGCTGGATTTGGTTAACCTTTATTTAACCAAGAAATCCTAAACATTTCTTTTTCAAGAGTAACCTGCCCATGATAGAAAACAGTAATAAGAGTTACAGTCTAAGAATTATGGCCTTTCATGTAATGATGAATGTTAATCTTCTCTCATTTGGCTAATCAATCAGTTTACAGCTCTAAATGTCAAGTATAAAACTTGACATCTGAATGGATGAAAGCAGCTTTGTTTTGTTTTGATCCCCCAAATTTGTTCCAGGCCCGTTCTTTGACTTTCTTCTTCATTACTTTGCTTCTGCAAAGAAAAATACCACAATATCTAGAATTTTTGTTTTGAAATGTGGCACACATTATATTGTATGTTTGTTTTGTTTTTTAAATCTTCCATCACTCTCTATATACACTGTGGCATGCTAGTTATCAAAGGTTATCTCACCCTTAAACCTGGATCATTTTAGCTTTTATTAATCTGCTCTTAATCAGCTACTTTCATGGGCGTTGTGTTCTAAATCAAGACTAGTACTTCATTTTGAGTGCAATATATAGAAGTTGTCTTTGCAACACAACATATTTATTGGAAATGCAAATGCAGTATGTTTTCAGTTCAGTGACAACTTTGTTAAAATGTTTGCCATGCCAAACTGATTCTAATTTACATGATATTACATTACATTCATTTGGCAGATGCTGTGGTCCAAAGCAACTTACAGTAAGTGCATTTAAACTCTGTATGATCAAGAGCTAGGTGTCATAAAATAACTGGACGTGCATCCCTCTCAAACGAACAACTAAAAGCCTGTTCGCTGCTACAGTACAAGTGCTTAGAGTTTTTTTTCTTGTATAATTAGATTCAGGTCATTAGTCACTAATTGTTCTGTACCTGTTGCCAGGATGCGATCCAGCAGGTTTCTGGAGCAGTACTGTGCCACTGTGGTGCCTGCATGTCCATCAAAAACAGCAAAGTATCCCCACTCTGACAGCTCTCCTGTTAGCTGGGGCATGCAGGTGTGGGCATCCTCCATCTGAGCCCTCCAGCCCTGCATGCTCGCCACAGCATAGTTCAGCCCCGACTGAGAGCCCCCCTCTGATACATGCTTCTCCAAGATGGGACGCTCCAGGTACGGGCTCTGCATGGAGTTGTCCTCATCCAAATTGTCCTCCTCCCCTGGTCCCGTTTCCCTGGCCCCCCCTTTGAAGAAGAAGGTGACCATCTTCTCCGTCTCTTTGACCAGCTGGCGGAGGAAGGAGGGCACCTCCACGTTGCTGGCGCGCCTGGCCGTCCTCATCACGCCGCGGAGCCTGCACTCAAGCTTCCTGCTCGACCCGGCAGCAGCCCGTCTCCTCCTGGTGCCCCTCCTCCGGCTCTGTGTTTTCCGCAGCAGGTCCAGCGCAACAGTTAAGCTGTGACACAACAGTTAATCTGCGGCACCCCAAGCAGGTAAACAAAAAGTGACTTCAAATGAGAATTATCCTGTTAAACAAAAAACTGAGTTGGTTTTCTGTCAAAAATTATCAGGGCCATTTTTATCTCCCTTAGCCTGCAGGTAGAGTTTCAGAATCCTTTTTCTGTCCTTTTTATTTGACTGTAAGAACATAAGACCATAAGTCTTCCTCTCTCTGTCCCTCTTTTTCTGTTTCTACGTCTCCCTCCTTCTCCTCTTTACCCGTCCTTTATCAGCCCTGCGCTTCTATTGGCCTATCTATTTCTGTTGATTTATCCCTCTGCTCTGCCCCCACCTACTGCCTCTCTCCTGGTCCCTCTTTGCCTGCCTCTGTCTGTGTAACACTGCTGGATAATCACCTGGCCTTCAAGGCAGCGCAGATGACCTGTGCCTGAACACATGGATTATGAGCATGACATTTTACACAACACAGAGGGATCCCGTAATCAGTCTTGCATGTCTGTATGGGGATTTTATGTCTGATACAAGAAATGTTGAATCCAAATAATTGAATAATAATTTAGCATTTGTCTTAGTGACAGACAATCACAACAGGCTAAGTGAACAATACTGCCCACTTGTTTCTGTTGCATAGCTATGGGACTTTTTTGACATTGTGGGAGAACAACAAGGGTATATTGTGTTAAAATATGCATGAAGAATTGAGTCCATTCAGCAAACAAAACAACCACATGTCAAGGTCCATTTAATAGCTGTTCTGGAGCTTTTGATCATATTACAAGAACCTCATGAGCAGAGGCAGTTTGCCCAGTTTGACCCCAAGGTCAAGTGTAAACTTTAAAATGCAACGTTTAAGCCAACATGAAGTCCTTAAATTACTCAGAAAAAAAAAATTTGATCACCTACCTTTCAATGACACCTGGGGCTTCTATCACAAAGGGGATATTAGCGGATTAGCCAGCTATTATACATTATATAGGTCATCATTCCTACAGGATCCTCACACGGACAAAAGTACTGAGTTTACAATAAAGTGACAATTAATAAAGAGCAATAAAGACATTTTATACTGTAGATTAGTAGAATCACTTTGCCTGCTATGGTAAGTATGTCAGAGATAGGAGGACTTCTAACAAAAAGAGAAATAGTTAACCACACTAACAGCAGAGTGAATAATGATTACATATTAATTGCAAACACTGTTAATTAGCTCAGTAAAATAAAAATGCTGAGACCTTATCAGGCTTTAATTTCTTTACTTTGGACCTATATCTCTACTTTTCCTTTTTGCTTTGGCAGCAGAAAGAGCTTCAACTGTTTTATATTAGTTATTCAATTTATTAATATTCATAATGGTAATAGTTTGTTCATCATGAGACAAAATCTCACCAAAATGTCACTGAAAATGCCAACAATATTTAAAAATGGCTTCATAATAATTCCTACACTTATTTATAACGTTATATAATTGTACACCCTATTGTTGATTGGTATTTCCTATTGTTTCTGCAGCTTCTTATTCTATTCTAGTTGTGTGGTTACCTTGCTGTAGATCACTTTTAGCTACTGCCATTACCAAATTTCTTAGTACATTGAAAACCCCAGAACAGCTATTAAATGAACCTTGAGGTGAGATTGTTTTGTTTTGTTGTTCTGCCACCATGTACTCTCTGTTTAGGGCCAAAAACATTCCAACTTATTTGAGATTTAGTCGCTTCTTTCCAATGTGTCCTAATTATTCATTTTTGTTTGAAAATTAGGAAACACAAGGCAATATTGAAAATACACATATAGATACGATGATTTAAGAAGAATAAAATAAAATACAAAATACAGTCGTGTTATATGTTGACACACAGACTCAAACACCACCCTGTCCTGTATGTGACCTGCTGATTCCATGTTGTCTCTGCATGACAGCTGTGTGTCTTAATCTCATTAACTGCTGTGCATTTGAGGCTCCTGACCTGGTTTGCATGTAGGAACTCTTGAGGTTTAATATTGTTAAGGACTATATGTGCGATAGTTTGTTCCTACCCCAGTTCTAAGTAGGACAAAACCTTTTATCAGCTGATGTTGGTCTCAGCTGGCCAGGTTATTTATCCAGTTAAGACTGAGCACACACACAGCAAACAGGATAACAGGAAGTTAATCGCCCTGTGAATGTCTTGATTTAACACAATATTTAATATTATGCTATATTTTACAGATGTGATGAAAACAGAGGCCTGTATGTTTTCAGTATCTATTTTATTTCTTTTAATTAATTGAGGAAATAACATTGATTTACATTGAGATGTAAATGATTGGTTATCCTGCTTCATTTATGGCTGAATGAAAGTACAGTCACAGCTCTGTTCTGGTCAAATAGGTAAAATAATATGATTTACTTGTGTTGTTTATCTTGTAAGTGTATTAGACTTCATTTCAGCACCAGGTGGTGTTCAGATAGCCTGCCTCTCTTCATGTGGGGGCATTAATTATTATTAGAAGATTATATTAATTGGGATTTACACAAGCCTTTTATTTACAGTGTTATCTACAGGAGATTGATGAGGAATCATGTGAAAGTGTTTATGTAAATGATGAAATGAAAAACTTCGTCAGGAGGCCAAATATTTTTGTTGGGCTACTATTTACTTACCATTAACTTAGACCATCATTCAGCCTGCGCTTTTAACCTCCTCTCTAATTTTATTTATTTCTATTTGCATCTTTTTTTTTCTTTTACATTTCTAGTTTTGTATTTCTATTTCATATTTTTATTTCTCTTGGCTAATTTGTCAGTTACAGAGGAATATCTATCTAAAGTTTGCTAACATTAGTTAACATTAGCCATAAAAAGCTACTAGTCATTCCAGACCACGTAAGGCTTCAGCAGCGAAATCCCTGAGTGTATTGAATTGAGCAAAGGTCCATATCGCATATGAATTCAACTATTGATTTGTAAAATAAGTCATTTTTTATTTCCTCTTTCAAAAGTTACATTGTCCTGCTTTAAATGTCTTATGCTGTATTTTTCATTATTTAAAATGAAATGTGATATATAAATCAAAGCAAAGAGGCCATACACGTTTTCCCGAAACTTCTTCATTTGCTACTTTAATTGATTCATTCTGGTGTGGTTTGTTTGTATAGTTGCGATTTGTGAAACATTAAAATTTCTTATATGTAAAACATAATAAAGCTCTCAAACCTTACATGCTGGTAAGCTATGGACCTGACTGGAGCTTCAGCCTGTCCTGCCCATCTTAAAACACATCTTTCTCTGTGTATGTTTTGTATATGCTCATGCAATACATTATTAATGACATATTACTCCTTCTCTTACAGCCGGCCCCTTTTAACATCCTGAGGTGAAATCACATGATGAGGCAGAGAGAGAGAGAGACAGAAAAGCTATGAATGGGAGACGACAACAGGCTCAGACAGACACAGGGACATGCTTCTCTCCCTTTTGCCGTAGCGTACATGACTACCGCTGCAGTCACAACGATGCAAGAGAGGAGATGAGGAGAGGAGGGAGCAGAGGGGAGGATGGCGGAGTGAGGCAGGCAGGGCGGGGCTGCTGAGTGACAGAGCGGGAGGCAGGAGAGAGAGAGGAAGCTGCTCAACAGACGACCAAGAAACAGAGGGAGGAGGAGGAAGAGAGAAAGAGAGAGAGAGAGAGCGTATATCCACAGGACGTGAGTGCCGGCAGCAGAGGAGGGGGGGGGGCTTCCAGACTGGATGGGCCCAGCGATGCCTTGATGGAGTATGGGCCAGGTTTTAGGATTCTCCCACTGCCGTGAGTCTGCTTTTCATTCTGCTGTTTCCATCTGTGTTTCCCGCATTTGTTTATCTCACTACACCATCGTCATGGTTCCAACTCGGCGTCTTTTCTTGCTAACTGCTGTAAGCATCGTATGTGTTAGCTCAGCCCCCACCCTCCCCTCCCTGCCTGCTCTCCATTCCTCTCCTCCTGCTCCTGCCTTTTAATAAACACATGGCTGAATGGATGGATGCAGTGCAGAAGGGCAGCCGTTCTGTTGTTGTTGTTGCCTCCCATTGATCTGCAGATGTTTATGTGGTTGTGCACCAGAAGGCTTTGCAGGCAGACATGTCAAGAATGCAAGTTATTTCTCCCTAAAAGCTTCTGTTGTGCTTTCATGTCTGTGTTTTTATTTTATCTTTTTGTCACAGTATTCACCTGATATCCTCTACAGTTAAATTAAAGTGGTTTATGATTATTTGCATGCGTTCATACAGAATATGCTGCATTCATTGCTCTGCCTGGGTTGATTTATTAGCTAATGTCATGCTGGCTATCTAATGTAGTGAAGGCCTTTACTGCTGCCAGTTTAGCTCTGTAAGGAAATTAGTCTGTATTCACTGACCTACATTATGCAGCTAAAACTGTCACATTCCTTTGATCTGAACTTGATCTAAACATAGTGGTACATTTAATGGCATGTAATGTTATTTTGCATAGAGGTTAATATTTGTTGATTAGCTTAACTGCCAATATTTCAATGTGAAAGACAGTGAAGGAGTGTACTGTTGTGACTTCTTTAAACATATTAAGCACAGTTCACTGTTATAACTCTTTAAAATGACTCATATCAAGGTACTGCAGTGTTTGTTGGGGTTTTATGCTATTAATCATTTCACGTTAGTATACCTACGTGGAATGTTTCAGAGTCATAATATTAAGATGAATGTGAGATGGTGGAAGGAATGGGTTTATTTATTTATTTACATTTCTGACAATCTTTTGCTTTGGCATGTTTACTAGCAGATTTATATATAATGTTGACTGTTTTCTTCCAGAGGAATATGGCTCTGTGGCGTCCACTCCAGACTCGACGCCTCCATGCACCGATGGTACGAAGCAGACATGTGACACTTAGTCCATCCACTGAGAAATTCTGTCACACAACACTGGTAAAAATGAGGGATTCCTGCTTTCTGAGGCCTTTCTTTTGAACTTAACATTAGAAGAACACCTCTCCCACCTCTGATGGGTGAAGACATCAGAAACATTTTGGAAGGAGAGATGTTTATATACTTATCAAAGAGGGTTTCATTCACTTTAGATGTCACACCTTCTTCTCCCAGACATCAAATGACACACTTGGCTGCTTTCATCTGACATATCTGTTTATTAAAAGCAAAATCACTCTCCTTGTATTACACTGAACTGATATACACACAGTAAGCAGCACTCTATAATTGAATAAACTGCAAAGTGTTGTAAATTGCTCCTCTGCTCAGAGTGTGTATTGTTTGTTTACATCAAGTCTCTGAAAACAGTTATTTTTTAGTGTCTGTATGTCTGTCTGAGTTGGAGTGACCACATTTCTTCTTGTTTTTGTCTCCATTCAGGTGGAAATGATGAGTCTGAGATGTGCGAGCTGCAAACAGCCAGGGAATGGTCTGACGATGAGGAGGGGGGAGATGGAGATCCAGATGATGACGAGGGACTGGCTTCATCCCCGTCCATCTGGGGCACGCCTCGTCAGAACTCCTTCGAGCTGACTTTCTCTTACATCGCCATCGCCGAGGCCGAAGCGGTGGGAGCCTCGCGGCACCTCCGTGACAGGCGCAGGGGCGGCTCTCGGGGAAGCCGCACTCCTTTGATCCGCACGGACACCCTGGAAACACTGTTGGACTCCCCCGATGTAGACTGGGACCCTCAAGCCTTCCTCAGTCGAGAGGAAGAAGAGGAAGCATCAGAAGGGAGAGAGCAGGAGAGGGTGGAAGCGAGGAGTGCAGCGCTGAGGAGGGAGCAGCACGGACAAACTGAGACTGTTACAATCCAGCCCTCTCCCCAAAATCTGGACCCAGAAACTCAGGGGAGAGACGCTGGAATCCAAAGAGATGAGACTCCGAGCAGCCTGACCCAGACTGACCAGCCTTCTCCTCAGCATCCGAGCTCCTCACAGATACTTCAGGGTGAGAAACAGGAGCAATGTGTGGAGACGTTGTTTTATTCTGTGGAGTGTGGAAGACTAAAAGACGCAGTGTCTGTGAATGCGCATGATGCCCCGACACAACTGTCACAGGGCTGCCATTGGTTCTGGCTGTCAACATAGTTAAACATAGTGGTCTTATCTCCCAAACTTGTCATCCGATTTGGACAAATAGGCCATGTGCTTCATTTTTTATGTTAACGTATAGTTTAACGTTCACAATGTTCAGGAGTGTCAGGAGGTGTCATCATTTCAACATTCCCAATAGTTCAGTTCATTGAGGAGATGCTTCCCAGATTGAAATCCTGTTGTGAAGATTGCACGATCTTCTCCAAATCATGTGAAAGTGCTCACTCTTCTTCTTGGCGCTGGTAATTCATCCCAGTTCTACCTCCCTGTCTGCTATCATGAGTGTCAAACCACGATATGACAGAAGCTGGTTATATAGTCTGACTTATGATTTTCTTTAGGCGGACTTGATGTGATGTGGCACAGAGGCAGACATTATAACAAGACATGACTACTACAAGACTGAATAAGTCAGGCCAAAAGTCAGTGGGCCTCTATTTGGAAAAGGACCTAGAGGCATTTTATGATCTTTCTGTGTGGGAATTTATTAAATATTTAGGTGTCATATCATCAATGTTCATATTTTCATCTAGCTTGTGTCACACCTGGAAAAACAGACCATAAAACTATGATAAATCACACATATGACATGATTTTTGTAAATGTTTACATGTGTAAGCACCCCACCTTTCTCTTCATTTATTTCACGAGTTTTTTCAGCTGTATCCTGAGAATAATGAAAGGAGCCCAAACTATTTATTATCAGCCTTTTCAGAGTGACATATATATCGAGTTCATGGAAATCAAATCAGCCTTAAATTATCAGACTCTTGCAACAGACATTATAGATTGCTAATTATAACTTACTAACTAAGTAAATATGGAAAAAGTAAGAAATGTCTTAAATCTGGAACCACAACACAAATGTTGCAGTCCAAATACTGTGGCACACTGTGGTTTTAAAAATATAATTTAATATATTTTGTCAGTAGTTTGAGCTCAAGCTGAGCATGTGCAACGAGTCAGGGGTGATGTCATCATGATAGTGACATCATCTTCTGTTTCCCAGCAGCAGCAGCCTCACTGACCCCCGAGCCAGAGTCCCCCATCACCAGGGAAACCATTTCGGTCAAGCTGCTCACATCCGTGCGACCCAGAGGCCCAGCGTCCTCGTCGCCAGCTGCCATTGGTCTAAACTCTCAGGAACAGCTGGTTAGCGATCACTGGTTTTCAGCACTTAACCTGTCAGAGGCCCCGGCAGCGTGCACCCACATAACAGGTACAAGATTCACATCTGTATCTTTAAACGTTCTCATTCTTCTGACCACCTCCCCCCCATCTCTCTGTCTTTATCTTGTTGCTGAGCGAGATCCTTTAATCGATACTTTAAATAAAAAGAATATCAGATTTCGCTTTCAGCATGGTCCTTCAAGAGCAGGCAGACAAAGATAGACCCCCCCCCACCTCCACCACCCAGAAGTCCTGGCTGTTCATTGTGTCTCCATAGTAACTCTCTCTCGGGATTTCAGGAATGATTGGCTAATTGTGGGGAAAGCATTCCTGGCATTGGCTTACATTTTGGAATCGCACACCGTCACCGCTGATATTAGAGTGAATCACTGTTTGACACACACACACACACACACACACAGAGAAGGAGAGACAGGTGTGTGAGTGTGTGTGTGTGCAAGTTCTTTATATGCTTTATATTGGGAGTTTGTTGGCACTTTAGGAGTGAGAGAGACACAGAGAAAGGGAGAAAGAGAACAAGAGATAACACTCTGTCTTCCAGCTTGATGGCATTTTAAGTGGACATTCAGTGAGAGTAGAGCTCAGTCTTATTTTAGTGGGTGTGGGGGGGGCAGTAAACCCTCAGACCGTTGATGAATGTGTGGTCAGGCTGATGACAGAGTTTAGGGTGTCCTGAATAAATAGCACACATGAATCTATTGGAGCATCATATTTCTTTTGGTTTTATTACTTCTTTTAGGGACAGCATGTCAAACCTCAATGCTTTATTGTTTGTTTTATTTTTTTGGCATCTGAAATGTGTCTCTAGCACCAAGTATCGAAAGCTGTCAAATATCAAAAGCTGGCACTGAAGATTCGACACATCATACTCATTCTGAAGCATAGTTCTTGCACAGCTGATTGTGTTTAGACAACGTTTAACATTAGAAAAGCTTCTTTTGTTAAAGGAAAAAAAAAGGTGTTTTTTATACAACACGCATAAGGTATCAGAAAATGTACAGTTTTGCCATTGTTATTGAAACTCCCGTATCATCTTGTCACTCATATCAAAATATTTTAAATTATACCAAAGCCTACTTGATGGACTATGCAAGGAATTAGTGTTTTAACCTAAATGCATGTTCCAGCAGTTATCTGCATGCTAATGTCTTAACGTCTAGATAAACAGATTCCAACTCTACATATAAAAACTATTACTTTTTTAGCCTGGTACCAGACCTCTGAATCGCTACCAGCATCTCCAGTTTTTGCATCGATTCAAATACAGTGTATAATACATTGAAACAAAATAGCAATTCTGTCTGATTATCTGGCTGTTACTTTATTGCCAAGCATACAGACCTCCTCTTTGGAGTTTTTACAATGAAATAAGCTTTACTTTCAGCAGCTTTACTAAAAAAACAAAAAGTGAACTAATTTCCAGAAAATCAAGCCACTAATCTATTTATTATCAGTAGCAGTGGCACAGAAAGGTCTGGCTTGGTGACATAGCAGAAAATAAACCCTGGTTCTCCTGTTGCAGGTGTTAGACTGCACATGAATATGTACACAACTATAACTTGAGTTTAAAGGGATACCATAAATTCATTCTGCGTCAGAGTGAACTTTTGCTTTAAGGAAGAAGATCTAGTGATTTTTGAGAGTATCGTGTGATTGTGTCGTGAATCATCTCTTTATGTGTGAAGCTCATGGAGTCGTGAAGGGTGGTGGGCGGTGCTGCGAAGTAGATTATTTTGGGCCATCAGGCCTTTGGACTGCTGAGCGAGCAGGGGGTGGCCAAAAACAGCTCGGAGGGACGAGGGGAGCACAGCGGGACAGAGAGAGGGACAGAGGGTGTGAGGGGAAACACTGGAGCGGCAACCAAAATGGCCAGTAAAGGTGAGACCTTGGGCTTAAAGTGAAAAGATGATCATTTGAGACAGCAGCAGAGTCCAGGTACTTAGACGAGGTAGCTGACAGTCAGCTACTGCAAAGAGCTGTTTGATTTCAGTGAGAGAAAAAAGAGGCAGAAGAAAGCTATAGTCAAGTGTGAAAGGGTGGAAACCACTTATATTCTTCAGTAGTGGACTGTTGAGCTGAGAGCTTTGGTGAGAAAGCCGGACTATCAGGGGACAGAACGTGGGAACTGAGCGGATTTCTCGCTTCCTTTTGATCATTTTACAAGCAGAGTCTCTGGAGACAGCAGCTTCCGTCAGCTGGAGGTGCGTCTGGCTTTGAACTGATGAGCTGCTCAGATGTAGCAGGGCAGTCTCCGTATCAGTGGCCTTCATTTAAATTAGCAACAGACATTCAAATGAGTACAGACTGTCCCGTTGTGTTACGCTCTTTTCTGTTGTAGTGTGTAATAACTTTGCCAGCTGGGTTCTCTTACATTTTAGCGTGTCCTCATTAGGCTGAAGAGCTGGCAGGAGCAGAGACATTTCAGACTGTAGTACTATGAGATTTTCTGGACACACGTGATTAAGCTGATATGACCTGGGTCAAGTGAAATGGATGTTGATATTAAATTGAGATGATGTCAGGCTGGGTTGACATAAAGTGTGAATGAACCATGTGATTTATGTTCTTCTTGGTTAATTTGCTTGTGGGTTAATTGATTGCTTTATTGGATTATAGATTCCTTCATGCAATCACTACCTCAATGCTCCTTTATATAATAAGTAAATTAGTCTAACGATTAGTACATTAAGATAAATTCTGCTGGTTTGGGTTGTGTTATTGTGGTATAGAGAATGTCCTAAAGCAGTTGAAGTGTGGTGGATAGTGGATGCAGTAATAATAGCCTCCCGATTAGAGGCAATCAGGTTAGTGGCAATCTGGCTCACAGATTTAGCTGTATCATTGTATCTGCTGACACATGAACTACTCTTGAAGTAAGTGAATGTTAGTGCAACAGATTTAGTTGAGGTAAGTTATAGGACACCTAAAGGCTGTAATGTTTATTCCACCCAACAATACAAAAGTGTTTTAGAATATGAAATGCATATGAAATCCCACAAGTTGTTGATAACACAAGTTTATGCTGCATATGTGACAGCTTGTGTTGGGTTTAAAGAAATGGTTTGGCATTTTGGGAAACACTCTCATTTGCTTTCTTGCTGAGGGTTACGTCATGTCTGTCCATTAAATACGAAGCTGGAGAAAGCAGCCAGTTAGCTTAGCTTAGCATGAAGACTAAGATAACAGAAAGAAATAGCTAGCCTGACTCTGTCCAAAGGTAACAAAATTCACCCACCAGCACCGGTAAAGCTCACTAATTAACGTGTAATCGTGTTTGTTTTATCCATACAAAAGTAAAAAGACAGTTGGTCAGGCAACCAGTGGAGACTCCAGGAAGTCACTGCACCTGGCCAAGAAACATAACCCCACTCATTAACCCCCATCATTTTTACACTCTGGTTTTTGTACAGATTAAACAAGCAGGATACAGTGTGTTAATTAATGAACTAAGGTGCTGGTAGCTGAATTTTTGGATAGATCCAGGCTAGGTGTTTCCCCTTGTTTCTAGACTTTATTAAAAGCTAAGCTAACCGGCTGCTCTCTGTAGCTCTATATTTACCAGACAAATAAGAGAGTGATATCAATCTTCTCATCTAACTCTCAGCAAGAAAGCAAATTCCTTGAAAATAAAACTCCAAGGACTCCATCAGTGTAGTAGATGTCTCATTTCTTACATGCTTCCTGCAGTGCGGCTGTATAGTTGCTCCACCACAGTGTGTTTAAAGAATCCTGGGTGAGTAAAGGATAAATGCAGCCTGTGGGTAGCTGCATAGTACAGTACAGTGCCCATGTTGTTAAATATAATAGTGTCTTCCATGTGTCCTTTGTTTAGCGTAGACATTGTCCAGAGATTAGATGCTTTCAGTACTTTCTTTCTATTGTTCTTATTAAATTAGTCACCTACTCTGACAGCATGTGCTGAGTAACCCTGTCCCAGAATGACAGTACAAACAAACAAACACGTTGGTCAGGTGTGTTCCAGGGGCATCATGGGTATTAATTGTGTGAAGTGATGCTTATAAATAACCCACCTGCTGTCAGTGCACTCTATTCAAAGAGGCTTCCCTTTATTCTAATGCTGAGGCTTAGCATTTCACTGAATGACAAACACAAAGAGCTCCGTCTGTCCGACTGTGCTGCACCATACAACATACACATACATTACACAGCAACACTGCTTTTACTTTGGGCCGTGTGCTATAGTTTTTAGCTTTATGGTTGTCCACTTTTTCTAATGCCACATGGTCATTCATAAAGGTTTTACATTGTTATGTAAAGAGAAAAATGTGGTGTTTGAAAGAATTCAAGCTAGAAAAAGGAATCACATATTCTACTTCATATACTGAAGTTGTCTACTCTTGTAAGGCATTGTAAAGCATTACTCTATGGACGCCTCAGTCTCCACGGCAGCTGTTGCCGGGTGACACCAACAGGGTGTGGAAAAGGGGCTGATGACGGCCCGACGTCTATCAGCAGGTGCTGTGAAAGGCTGCATTTAAACTCCGCTCGACCACTTGCCTCCCTCTTTCATCTGAGGGCTAAATTTATCCCGAGCCGGAGCCTGACGTGTCCTCATAGCTGCTGCGTGTGGTCTCTCATGCCAGAGGCTGGAAATCCCTCTCTGCCTCATGTCTCCCCCTTCCACTCCTCTGGCCTCTCTTCTCTCTCCTATCCCTATGTCGGGACTGCTGTATCCTCCTGCCACTCTTCCTCTCCCTAGTTTCCCAAAATTGAAAGACCTTTTGGAAGGGCTGGAGGCTGAGTGATGTTGCTGCAGCTGCTCTGTGAAAACCAGGAAGGATGCAGCAACTCACAACGCTGTCAGCTGTGTGCAGCTAACAAACCTCCTGCTTGAAAAATCATAAACCAGCTTGTTTATGATTTTTACACACATCTGACTTGAGCATTTCTGGGACTATTTTATGCAAGTTTGGTGATTGATACAGCACCAACAGTATGTAAATAATTCTCTAGACTGGTTCAGGATCTCTGAATCGCTGCAAAATCTCAATTTTCAGTTAAAGTTCAGTTATTCAAATTCAAATGTCTGATTATCAGTCTACACTGTCATCTGTACCTGTCCCCCTGGTTTTTCTACTGTACACTTTGGTATTTCTTCATCCTCTCCCCTGTTTTACCTACATGACTATCACCCTCTCCCTGTTATATTTTTCACCTTCCTGTCTTAACCTTTCTTCTCTCTTCCCCCTCCATTTCCTCCCTCCACTCCCCTTTGTCTTTCAGTGATGGACCTGATCTACTGGAAGGACACGGAGCGAACAGGCATGGTGCTAACAGGGTTAGTGGTCGGCCTGCTGTCCCTGTTCCAGCTCAGCATCATCACTGTGGTGTCCACAGTCTCCCTGGCTGTCATGTGCTTCACCATCTCAGTGCGCATCTACTACCAATTCCTCTACATCCTCAGCTGGGGAGATGGAGAACACCCCTTCAAGTAAGATGCTATCCTAAGAGTGTGGTCTAGACAAGGAAAAGAAACATTAGTTTATTCAGCCAAAAGAATTTCCGGTCCAATTTCTATTTTCTTTCTTTGGTTAAGCAGATCTGCTGCAAATTCATCTATTGTTTACTGTGCTTACATCCAAAAATAAAATATTTAGTGGCTCCAATTATGGTTATTAATTGTGGGGTGTTTCTATCAGCACAGCTGGTGTTTTGCTGAGGTTCAGGCCGTTAAATCATTGTAAAAACAAGGCTTGTAGTACAACATGCTGTGTCTGTGTATGTGTGCTTGTATGCAAATATGTTGTTTATGCAGTTTTCCATAATAAATAGCCAACTTAGTTAATTATTGATCAGTGATACCCCTTCCTATGTGTGAAATGAGAGCTGCATAAATTGATTTGAATTGATTAAAAGCCTAATGATGTGGTGGTGATCTGGTGATCCAGCAAATTGAAAAACTCTGGCCTTTTTTGACCTCTGGACACTGACAGGACTGACAGGATGGGGATTTATATTTGGGCTTGAAGGATTGCAGCCAAACAACATAAATCACTTTGTCGTTAAACATCATTATTTAGTTAACAGTAAAGGATGACTAACGAAAGAATTAGAAATAAATACTACACAGAGAGGCATAAGAATAAATGTTTCTGTTTATCATTTTTCAGCCTCCATCTCATGTGCTCTTTGTGTTGACTCGTTTTCTCTCAGGTCATACTTGGACCTGGACATCAGTTTCAGTGGAGAGGAGGCGGACCTCTACATGCAGAAAGTCATAGTCATGGCTCTGTCTGCTGCTGACACTCTGAAGGGACTCTTTTTTGTTGGAAACCTGTTTGAGTCCCTCAAGGTGGGCTAAGCAAATTGAGTTAGCCTTACTTGATTTGTGCGTGCTTGTTTGTGTCCGTCTCTTGTTTACTCTCTTAATGACCCGTTGTTTAAGATTTGCTTCTTTGCTTCTTTCATTTTGCTCCATCATCTTCCTGCCTCCATCACTGGAGATGACAGCATTGCCATGCCAACCGTCTCTATCATTATGCTAGCTCAGAGCAGCTGTCAGCACCAATGACATATTTTTGGTAATCATGTGAAAAGCAGTCAGTCCCTTCGGAAAAAATCCTTCCAATTAATTTGAATTGGTACTAACAGCATAAAAAGGACGCAGTCTGCCTCGCTTTTTCTCATCTATGCTTTTTATCCGGCCTCTGGGTATTCCTCTCTTGCTAGCAGAGCCAAAGCATTATGTTAATTTTTATCAAGCCCAAATAAATCTGTCAGTATCACATGTCGTCACTCATGTATGTTGCCACGGTCTACATACAATCTATACTTTTCACTGTGCATTGACATGATGTACAGTGCTCAAATGACATTAGGTTATTTATCTGGAAGCTATTTCATAAGGTACTGTAGTTGTGAAAAGACCTATGATAAGACAAAGATGGTGGCTGTAGCTCAGGTGGGAAATGGAGGCGGCTGTTAATCATAGTATTGCTTGTTCCATCTCTGGCTCCTCATGTCCGCACGTTGAAGTAGACAAACTCCACCCAAAATTGGACATTGTACATGTTTTACATAGTGCACACAAAGAATGTTTTCTTAAAGTGAATAAATAAAGCAATGCTAATGTATGTGCACAGTAGTAACGGTGCATAGTCATTGAATGTAGGCATAGAAGTTATATGCTCATGCATCATATCAATATCAGTATCAATAGAAACAATTTCTCTACCCCATAATCCACATAACAATTCAGGACCAGTATCAAATGTATGACCAGTGCACTGTTCATTCATTGGTATATTATGTCAGGAATCATTTTAACAATGTGATCTATTTAAGTGTGACAATTACTTGTCAGTTTTGTAATGGATACAGTTCATACAACTTTCTAAACTTTCTGAAAAATCTTTGGTGGTATTTAAATCGACAGGACAAATGGTAAACATCTTTAAGCATCCCCTGCAACACCCCCTGCAAAATAAAGACATATTCCATAATCAATTAAAATAAATTTCCAAAATACTAAATCAGGACAGGTGCTACTGATTCATCATCTACTACACATCGGTACCAACCATCACTGTTACAGTATAATAAGTAAACTTCACTGGTGGTATTGGATTAAAATGCAAAAATTAAATGTCCATATAAATGATGGCAAATCCAATATCAGCGAAAAAATCTGTTCAGTTCATCCCTAATATAATTATGGCATTTCAGTAATTAACAGCAGCAGTTTGTGGCCAGACAGACTTAACACATTTACAGTAAATGGTGAGTCAGTGTAGAGCTGACTGAGCCCCTAAATCCCGGGACCTCCCGGTCTCAACCCTGACCTGGCCGGTATGTGACATGACACACAGGAGGAGGTACGCAGAGATGCCGGGATCAGCTGGAATCTCTTTTCAGTTGGGACAGGGGTGTCCCATATCAGGGCAACACTGGATCCCATGCACAGCACTGTGACACTGGGAGATATAAGGGGAAACACAGAGGCCCATATTAGGAGTCTCGTACTTGGTGAACTTTCTTTTCTTCATCGAGGAGAAAACGATGTCAGTATGGATCATTTTGTTGAATCATGTGATAGATATTCACAATATAATACAATGCAGGGAATTATGCAGTGCAGCAGTGTGATTTACTGCTTTCTAAAAGAATGAAATTAAAAGCCCACAGAGCGGTGCTGGAGGGTTTTCGTCTCTACATCTTCACGCATCGTTGATGGGAGTTAAACTAACTCTCTCTCTCTCCTGGTCTTAGTTCCTGGTTCTGATGTACCTTGTGACGTACCTGGGAGACCTGTGCAATGGCCTTACTCTGTTCATCATCTGTAAGAAACAGATATCACTGCTGGAAATATGGAATCTATTAACATACTGTATGGCTGTCACGTTAACTACTCTACTTGTCTGTCTTCTTTCTTCTCCAGGTGTGATCGCTGTCTTTTCTCTGCCACTTTTCTACAGACAACGCCAGGTAATAACTCTCTTAATGAATTCTTCGCACCGTCACTTTAACTGGTCCTTTATTTCCATATCCATAAACATATATTTTTGTGTATTTCTGTTATTTCTCAGGAGCATGTGGTCAGCTTCATTGCCAAAATCCAGGCCGAAATTGACAATGTCAAAGACACGTGAGTATGGCACCCTCTTCTGGCACAATGTTGCCATCAAACACAGGCCTACTGGTAATTTGCTAGTGAGGCAGTTACCTCTCAGCTGATGTTAAGGGTATGTCCCAAAACCCACACTTGGTGGTATTTGCGAGTAGTCAAGGGCCTACCTGTGTGACTACCTGTATTTCCGGTAGCTGTGAAAAGTATCCAAGTGCCCGTTTAAGACTGAAAGCCTGTGTGCGTTTATCAGTCTCATCATGAATCATTTGGATAAGATTTACCTGCCACTGGTGTTGTGATCTATACCTTCAAATAAACCGTCATTCACCCTTTCCCCTGCCTCCTGGACTTGTGATAAAACTGTTGTAATTCACAAGAAAGTTGGATCTCATTAAATAGAGCGAGAGTCAAAACTAAGATGCTTTGCAGACCAAGTGTCCTTGGCATCTGGTAAAACGGCCACTACATTACGTGCTTGTGTAGTGTTTGGGCTTAAATAATAATATTCGGCTGAATACAGCATGTCATAAACTTCAACTTCTTCAGGTTTGTTGATTATTGTTGGTCATCAAAACAGCTTATGGGCTCATTACTGCCAACAACTGGACTTTGAATACCACCGAAAATGGGTCCAGTGTACTGTTTGCTATTGGCATGTTTCAGGCATAGGACACACTTGCCTTGGTGGCACGTTAATGTTCAGAACCGCAATGTAGGTATTGGCACACACCCTAAATTTGTCGACCTGCACAAGTACTAAGTACTCTTCTGTTTCTCTTTCACAGCTTTCAAAGACTCGCCCAGGGTGGTGGCCCTCCTCCTGACCCAACTCCCGGTGGAGCCAAACCCAAAACCCAGTAAACACTGATGGACAAGATCTTAAAGATAAGCTCCCAGAGTTACAGGCTGTCACTCAGATGTCTTACCCAGCAGTCTGTGCTCAGAGCTCCAGAGAAACGGAGCTCCAAAGACTGGGGAAGGGAGGTTACTTAAACGGACAATGATGAGGATCACGCATGGTACTTTATACTCTACCTGTATCTAAGTTAAGGGGTTAGAGGTTAGGGGTTTGGGTTTAAACTTAATCAAGGTGAAATCAAGGTATATGAATCCTGGATGACACTTGCTGCTGACGTCAGAGATGGAAAGATTCAACGACACAGCTTGTCGTGTGTGGCCATCCTTGGAAATGTTCACTGTTTTTAAAATGTAAAAATGACTCAAGAAGTGTCTTAGGTGGTTGAGAGCTGTAGTCCAAATGAGGTACTAAGACCAGGAATGGGAAGTTCCCACACCGACAGCTACTCGCTTGGGAAAAGGGAAGTCAGCTGTTAAGGGGATTTAAGTGAGGGAACACAAACAGGGGGGTCGTCATTATTCGTGGAAACATAAAACTGGCAATTAACTTTTCTGAATGCATATTCATTCTCATGACAGTTTATCTGTGTGTATGCAAGTATGAGTGTGTTTGTGTGCGTGTAATTCCTGACACGCGGCTTGCTGAAATGAAACCTAAAAGCAATTAAAGTCACATATCTTCTTTTATTTTCCAATACGTTCTGTTTCTTCTCATCCACACAGGCGTTCACATTCATTCACACGGATCATTCATTAGGGTTTGTTTTGGGTTTTTTTCCTGGTCATGTTTTCTCATGTTACCTCATTGCCTGCACCACTGGGTGCTGCTTTACATTCATTGATGTAAATGGGAAGTTGAAACATAATATTCAGAGAGATAGAGATAGATTCTGCTACAAGTCCAATAATTTAGATGTATCATCAAATAGAATTAAATCACTTGACAGGAAGTTCCCCGTTGTCGGAGCATCAGAGGTACTTAAGGTGTCAGTGTTCATTTTAGGATTGGATGGATTGATGATACAAAAAGATATCCTCTCTGTGCTCTTAATGTGATGTGAAGGAATGTGGGAGTGAAATACAGCAGGTGCCTTTCTAACTGCAGGTTATAGTGCATGATCTGATTCACAGTACTTACAACCGCTGACAACAGCTTACAGCAACTTCCCCTCCCATAACAAACCACTTCTCGTTACCTGACCATTGCCTTCCTGAGAATGGTGTTTTGTACGTGTACAATACTTGTGTGATAGTACATGTGTGCCATGACAAGCTATCTTATACAGAATTGTAAGTAGATCCATTTTAGGAATAATAAAAATATTCAGGATACTCTGGAGCTCAAGTCCCTTTAGCGCTTGCTTTTGAGGCTCTCACCAAAATGTGTCTGTCCTATGCCTTATTATTGCACCATTTACCTGTGTGCTGCAGTGGAAGCATTGTTATGTTAACAGACATGATCCATAAAACCCAAACATGATGGCCCGTTAGCCTTAGACATCATGTGCTGCTTAGTGTTGGACCTACAGTTTTCTGAACTAATACAAATGAAGCTTTTGTCTTGAACCTCAGCAAAGAGAATGGAGATAGCAATGCAATTAAACTCACTAATTTCCTTATCTATCCACACAGCTTGGCATATACCAAAAGGCTCATTCACTGAGACCTGTCTTGTCAACTTATATTTAAACAAAACTGCTGTTAATCTAGTCAGACTCATCATTTTCGTAGAACTGTGTCACTAAGTCTAGACTACTTAGGTTTTTATATTTGTTGTGTGGATGAAAGATAAATTCAATCCAAACAGGAAAGTAGTTTTTAGTTCATTTAAAATCAGTCAGAATACATACATTATGGTAGTACACTGATTATTTTGTATTCTTGAAAATAACTAGAGTTTTAATCTTGGAAAAAATAAACACACTGAAAAGATAAAACAAGCGTATAGTGTGACTTTTTCAGATAGATAGATGTTTCAATATGTTAGAGACTGGACAGAAATAACACAAATAAAGACCTTGTTGTTGTTGAATTCCCAACATTAAAGGTCCCCACATTTATACAAATTGTACTTTACATGGGGCCCTACAGTGGATTCTCAGTTTGGACCCCCAGAGTTGTCTATATGGGTTCAGATAAAAAATTGTCAGACTGGAAACTGTACATTGGTCGTAGGGATATTATACTAATAGCTGTGATGCAGTGTTATGGATATTTCTGGAAATTGGTACCCTGTTTGTTTCTGGTCCAGGGTTTCTTGATTTTTATTTTTATTTTACCTGCATGGACACATATGATTTAAAGTAAAGATGTTGCATAATATGCATTTACCAGTGGTGGAAAGTAACTAAGTACATTTACCTGGGTACTGTACTTAAGTACAAATTGGAGGTACTTGTATTTTACTTCAATGTTTTCTTTTCATGCTGCTTTATACACTACACTACATTTCAGAGGGAAATATTGTAATTTTTTATTGCCACATTTATTTAGATTAAGATTTTTACATACAAAAATGAGGATCTTATAAAATATGCTACTTATTATAAAGTAAATGACTGCACCCAACAATATATAGAAGTAGAGCTGAAACAATGAGTTGATTAATTGATTAGTTGAATGGCAACATTTTTAATAACGGTTTAAGTCATTTTTCAAAAAAATGCCATGCCATATTTAATATTTATATTGAATATTTATTTTAATATTTTTAATTTATTTTTAATAATGTTGAGGTTTGGACTATTTGTTGACAAAACAAACATTGTGAAAGGGCCAGTAATTTCTGAAATTTTACAAACCACACAATCAATTTAATCGATTACTCAAGAAAATAATCAGGAGATTAATCCATAAGGGAATAATTATAGTAGCCTATATAGGACATATTGTAAAAACAAAAATCAACTCCACCTCCAACTACAACAGTAAAATGCTGCTTGGACGTTAATGCATGAGTAATAATGATCAAATGATATAATGTATAACAGTCACAGGGGACATTTTTCAACATTGAGTACTACATTTTCCTGATTATACTTTTATTTAAATAACATTTTCAATGCAGGACTTGTAACAGAGCATTTTTACAGTGTGGTATTAGTACCTTTATTTAAGTAAAGGATCTGAATACGTCCTTCACCACGGGCAAAAGTAACACATGAATGTAACTGGTCCTCTTGATATGATCCACGTGCACTGTGAGTATTCAGACATGTCAGTTTCTGTTTCCCTTTTTTCTTGCACCACAAGGTGGCGACAAAAGTCAAGGCATTACTTCCATTTCATTTTTCCAGTGTGTGTTAACAGGTTGGGAGTAGAAACAAGATCACCTCAGCTACTGGTCAGTTTCAAAAACTACCCAATCAGAGGGAAAGTTACTTTTGAATTTTATACAAATCTTATACAAATATCCCCTGACTGAGCTATCTTTTGGCCGTGTGCTGTACATTCTCCAGTAGGCTACAGTCTGTGGCCATTGGCTGTTCCTTCTGGACTCAGCTGGCAACAAATTAATGTAGGTCAAGAGGTCTGAGTGGGTTTGAAATTTCAGTAACTTTATGTGTCATGTTTAAAATGGACAGCAAGGTCGTCCTCTTCTCACTGGTGAGGACAAGCCTGGACTTGCCTGCACAGGGTCAAACTCACATGGCAACTTGAATTACACAGTCGGTATATGTGTAGTATAGATTAACTGATTAAAGGAAGAACAAGTGAAAAAAAAATGATGAAGAATGAAAACCAACATGGGATCTTTTCTATTCTTTTCTAACTTCTCCAAAAAGTCCAATACAAGTAATCTTCTAGATGCTTTATATATTTTCCAAAAGAATAAACATTTTTTGATACAGATTTCTTCAACCTGTGTCTGTTCAGCCCTCCGCTGCTGGGAGGTGAAGTGGGCGGGATTAGTCAAATCAATCTGAAGATATAATGCCTTATACCCGCCCTCGCATTGTAAACTGCGGAGTCGCAGTCTGTAGTGCTGATGGTGATCTGTCACAGTGGATTTGGCAGCGCGCAGGACAAGAGGAGAGGTTTTACGCACGAGTCCCGCTCGCGATCATAATAAGCATTTGGAAAAGTTGTAGTAGAGAAGGAATCCAGTTCTCATGGTGGCGTACCTCATCTGCCCGTCGAGGAGAGCGCGGTGAAGTGCTGGCTAATTGAATGTCACCTCCAGTCACCATGGATTACGGACGGACCATGGCCCCTCCGGTTCCCCCGCACAACCCCACACCCGCCCGGCCAGGGCAGGCGCAGGAGCGGCTGCTGAAGTGCATCCTTCTCGGTGACGGAGCGGTGGGTAAAACCAGCCTGGTGGTCAGCTATACAACGAATGGCTACCCAACCAAATACGTCCCTACTGCATTTGATGACTTCTCAGGTAAGCAAAAGAAAGATATTGCTATTTTAGATTTTTTTTACAACTTGCTTAATACATTAATACCCCAAAATAATAGGAATATCACCCCTCATTTTCCCAGATTAGGGGTTGTCATACACCTTTCTAGATTTGCAAAGATAATATAGAATTGTATAACTGTACAAATCCAGTTCAAATTAGTGTATTGAGATTGGAGTCTTGGATGAAATTGGGGTGAAATTCTTTGTGGAATTAAAACTTTAATGACATTTGAAGTCAGTCAGTTTGTTTCTACCTGCCTGACTTTCTCACTAATTTTCTCTGAACTTTTCCTCAACCTTGAATGTTTTGAGAGCACCTGCCCATTCTGCCATTTCCCGTATGATTCCATTGTTATGATAGATGTGTTTGTGTTTCCAATTATCTGTCAATGGTAATGCACATGAGTTCTCTTCCCTGATGTAGCCCGGTTTCCATTTGGCATGGTTCCACTTTCCAAACTCTCTGCTAGTCCCAGCAGGATTTGTTTACTGCAAAATAAGAGGAGAGGGGGGAAAAAATCCTTCAAAGTGGAAACTTGTTTTAAACTGATCAGTGTTGGCATGAAAAAATACATGTGACCTGTTGATCACCTTTATTGCTTCATGATCACATCTTCAGACTTTTCTTTAGAAACTCTGAAAACCTTACACAGTCTATATATGACTGTTAGCTATTATATAAACTGATAGTATTGATGTATTGATGTATGAAAAATCACACGTTAGCACATTTTTATTCTCACTTAGAATTAAGGAATGAATACTTGACATTGCATCCTGTAAACTGACTTGTAAACTTAAGCATTTTTTGTCATTAATCTCACTTAATTTTCTGGCATCACACTGATGAGCAATAAAACTAACAACTTGGCCAACACAAATCCCATAAAATCCTCACTGAGAACACACACCGCCCTCAGACAAGCGCTGGTTCAACCCTCCCATACAGAACAGAGAGCGTCTCTGGTTCAGGGGTTTTGGATTGCACAACTCTGCCTATTGTTGTCGGCCTTGACCCGCGAGCCCTCTCCTCTATACTGGAATGGGCACATCTGTTGTAGTGGCTCAGAGGCAGAGATTGTCTTTCGCCTCGGCCTGACAGAGAGTGATTGTGCAGTTGGGGCCCTTAATGGTGATGTCATTTCTCGGTGCCCGGAATCAGAGCGTCCTCTTGAAAAGCTGACTTCTGAGCAGTTACGCAATGCCACAGGTGGCAGGGACACAGAGGAGCGGGGGGCCGGGAGAGGGGACGATAAGAGTTTTGGTCCAGAAAATCAAAGGAGTATCATATGTCACGGATTAAGAAATGATTACACAATGGCAGCTCTCTCTCGCTTTCCTTTCTTTCTCTCCTCCCGCTCTTTCTCCTTGCTTTTGTGAAAAAAAGCAGGGTGCCATGGTGCCTGTCCTACTACTTGAATAGTTCCAGCAAACCCTTTGATCAGGTGGTATGACCGACCACACACTCCAGGCGTATTGTAAATGTTTCCATGTGCCTGTTGCTCGGCATTGTGCTCACTCTTCTGAAAAGAATAAATGACCCTATAATGAAACTCGCTGTAAAATGACTCATCCACTTTTCCAATCTGGAAATGAGACCTATTGGAAGAGAGTCACTGAACAAACATAATCTGCAGTGTTTTTACCCCCCTATTAGAAAACCATGGTATGGCCTCTGTCAAAACACAACAGAGAACAAAGCTCACAGAGTGGTCCGAGCGACAGTAAAGTGTTGTGGTCTCAGCAGTAACTGGCACAGTGGGTGGGCGAGACAGAGCAGGCCGGCTTTGTAGGCTTACAGTCATGTTGACAGTTGTGACTTATTTTCTCTGTCTGTCTGTTTCTGTGTCCACAGCTGTGGTTCAGGTGGACGGAAACCCGGTCAGACTACAGTTGTGTGACACTGCAGGACAGGTGAGTTTTGTTCACACACAAACACATACTGCATCACCATTCGGATCACAATGTATGCCTTGCATTCCTCGCAACACTTTGCTACACATAAAAGTCAGATTTTAGCCACGCTGGTGCCCTGAGTCTATGGATGGCAATGTCAGTTGGTCCACTATTTTGCTCCAGACTGAAATATCTCAACTATTGAATGGATTGTCATGAAATCTTACACAGACATTCATGGCCCCCAGAGGATGAAGCCAGATAACTTTGGTGATCCTCTGATTTTTCATCTAGCAGCACCATATGGTTCACATTTTTGGTTTTTAGTGAAATGTCTCCATGACTATTGGACGGATTATTATGAAACGTGGTACAAATATCCATGTTCCCTTCAGGATGAATTGTAATAACTTTGGTGATCCCTTAACTTTTCATGTAGCACCATCTGGTCAGAATTTTAAATTGCTTAATACTTTGGTTTATGACCAAATGCCTGCAAAACTATTGACATTCCCATCAGCCTCAGCTGTACTTTGTGTTTAGTGCTAATTGGCAAATGTTAGCATGCTAACACACTACAATATGATTGTGAACATGGTAAACATTATACCTGCTTAACATCAGCATGTTAGCATTGCCAATGTGAGCATGTTAGCATGCTGACGTTAGCAGTTAGCCCAAAGCACAGCTGTGCCTGAGTAGCTACAGCCTCACAGAGCTGCTAGCATGGCTGTTTCTTGTTACCTCACCATTTATGAATCGGTTATGCCATTTATTAAGCATAAATGCCAAACATTTGACCCTTCCAGGTCCTCGCATGTGAGGATTTGTTGCTTTTCTTGTTTTTCTAGCATTGTAAAACACCCTTAAATGAGGGACTGTTTGTCTCAAATCAGCCATTTAAGCACGGCACCTTGAGTTCTTGGACTTTTTTATGAGATAATAGATTAAACAAATAATTGACTAACTGATGAATCGATGGTAACAATATTCATTAGTTACAGATGAACTGTTTTTGGGGTGCGTCCATGTTGCCTTTACTGTCTACTTTTCATTCTTCATATGGGCTATTGCAGGTAGCTCATCTGTATAGAAATGGCCAAATTCCTGGGCTCTGCTGTCAGTCTTCATCTGGAGTGAGAATAACATTGCTCCATAGGATAGGTGGTGACAGAGTGCTGAAGGAGAGGGAAAAGCCCGTAGGTTAGACTGGAGGTGATGATGCAAAAAACCTTCCTTTCTTTATGTCTCTCTGCTGTTAAGGACATGGTGTTACAGGGAGCTTGTCAGGCAAAAGTTATTGACTCATTATTATGTAGGTACTCTAGGGCAATCATTTGAAGGAGCAGGGTGTAAAAGAGTGTTTTAATTTCTCTGAGGCATGTGTGGTTGTTTCATAACCCAACTCAATAGAACCCTGCCCTGGTTGCAGCATATTTGACATTCACAAGCGCTGCAGGGGCACTGCCAGTTCTACACAGAATCAAAGACAACTTTGCTGTAAAGTGGAGCGAGGCATTTGAACAAGTCCCTAATACATATAAACCCGCTCACAGCATGTTGCAAGCTGCACACGGTGTTAAAACTGCACACACACACATATGCACACAGACACACACACGCAGACAAGCTTGGACAAATAGGGGCAGATAAAAGTCGGCAAATACTTACTGTACTTATGCAATTTCATAAGAGGGGGGCTTGTGCCAGAAACAGGTTGGGGTGTGCCAAAAAAAAAAAGATGAGAGAGAGAGGTAGAGAGTGAGTGAGAGAGAGAGCCGAGACAGAAAGACAGAAACGGTCTAGAGAAAAATGATAACAGCTGCCGCCAAAGCTGATAAACAAAGTTGCTCCTTACTCAGAGATGTTGATACGTCTGTATGCTCTGCAGATGGGCCTACGTCATCAGTTCGCAAAGCACAGCCAAAGTTGATAATAGTGTCCACTCCGTTTGTTGAGCTTCAAATCCACATGTTTAAATTGCTGATTGTTTCTGCAGATTTGGTTGTGTTTTTAAGATCAGAAGCGGCCTGCACGGAGCATTGTTTAGGCAAAGAGGGATTAGGAGAAGTGTGCTGGAAAGGAGAGGGTTAAGAGAAAGAAGGAGAGGTTTGTGTCAAGTTTCTGCCGACCTTAATCTGTGTACTCAAGGATGTGGGAGGCCCTTGTTAGTCAAAGCTGTGTGGCTCCTAAGTGTTAATATAAGAGATTTACTGTAGATGATATAAATGAGTGGGCAGGGTTGTGTATACTGAATATTAGCACAATATAAACACTATGTAGACAGTTTTTGTACTGAATGGTTATTGGCACAATTCCCTTTCCTGTGATGTGATAGCACTTGGGTGTGTTGACTTGTGAAGCGATTACTGAAAGTGCATTAGTGTGTGGTCAGTCTGGGCGAGAAGTGAAGGGAAACAGATAATCACAAAGTAGAGATTTAGAGCTAAAATGGAAAATGTTAAGATTCATTTGCTTGTTATTTATAAATCACAGACATCACCACATTGCTAACTGTCTGTTTCTGTCTCTATCAGGATGAGTTCGACAAACTGCGCCACTTCTGCTACAGTCGGACTGACGCCTTGCTGCTCTGCTTCAGCGTGGTCAGCCCCGCTTCCTTTCAAAACGTCTGGGAGAAGTGGGTGCCCGAAATCCGCCGCCGCTGCCCTCTCACGCCCATCCTCCTCGTAGGCACACAGTGCGACCTGCGGCAGGACGTCAAAGTGCTCATCGAGCTGGCGAGGCGGAGGGAGAGGCCGGTGCTGGAGGAAGACGCCAGAGCGCTGTCGGAAAAAATTGGGGCAGTGACGTACATTGAGTGCTCGGCGCTGACGCAAAAGAATCTGAAGGAGGTGTTTGATGCGGCCATCGCTGTGGGGCTGCGGCACTCTGATAGGAGAGCCAGGAGGGAGAGGAAGGTCCGCAGCACAGCTGATAAGATGAAGATGCTCTCCAAGTCCTGGTGGAAGAAGTATGTGTGCGTCCAGTAGGGAGGGAGGAGAGATTTTCCTGTGACTGATGATAAAACTGGAACTGCTGACTTATTGGTGGGGACTGAGTTGGATGTAAGGGCTGTTTTTACGTTCACCTGGACACGACCTGAGACGTGGTGGCCAGAATGACTTTAAATCAGTGGAGCAATGGTTCAACAGAGGCAGAGTGTGCCAGGTTTGGGATATTTTCAGTTTGACCAGAAAAGATCCCTTTGTTGATGCCTAAAAGACAGAGAGCATAAGGCTGTAACCACTGTCTGCTCCCCAGAGCCAGTCTGAACTGTTAAATATGACTGTGACCAGCATTCAACCAAACATTATGGAGCTAATAAAGTTTTTTGGCACATGGACTGCATATCATAGTGGACATGTGCAAAGGAAATGTCAGCTGACTCGTTGGGGAGGTGATCAGACGGTGATGTTACGTACTAAAAGTATACTCCTCCTATGTGTCTGATTTGATACCCTTCTTTAACAAAGTATATTATTTTATGTGTTCTACACTGTAATTCAGCTCCCAAACACTTCTGATAGATCCTTTTTATTTCACTGAAATCTGAACACGAAGTTAACATGCTTAAATCCCCAATCAAATATGCAATAATTCTACTGTGGAAAGTCAAAGTCGGTGCACCTTGTTTCCTTTAATAAGAGGCATCTACAGCTCCAGCGACAACTTGTTAAGAGTCAGATGTGCATCAAATTTATTTCAACTCATTCTCTTTTGGATTACAATCGAATGTAAATGAGTGTAAATTCTTGTTAAATCTATGAGTTCTTGGGGATGTGGAGCTCGTGTCTGTGCCACATTTTGAAGTGTTGATACAGCTGTCACACTGTTGGTCGACCACACAGTTAGAGGTCTGTAAGCTCCTCACCAATACACACCTACTACAGTAGACTGATGCCAGTTTGTTAGTTTTCTGAACTTTACTGTTACAAGTTGCAGCAATAAGTTGGGTGGTGCCACTGTACATTGCACTTATCACACATAGTCTAAACACATCACTGAAGTCTTGCCATGCAATGGCCTTTGGACCAGTGGCGTGAAATAGATGTAGAGCAGGTAAATGCGTCCGTGGTGCTTCAGATGCAGGTTTACTGAGCGTCATCTGCATGTTCCCTGCACTACCCACTGGTTTGGATGATCACAGGGTCTTTCTTTGTCATTGCAGTCAGGGCCTTTAACTGATCATTATCCGTCTTTGTCAGTACATTGGAGCTCTCTCCTCTTTCGAAATTACACAGTAAATGAGGTGAAATCACCAAAGAGACTGATTCTATGTTTGCTTCTTATTTTTCAGAAGCCTGTCATTCAGCTCTGTCTATTTATCTGTTCCTTCTGGGCCAATAACTGATCAACAGCAGCAGTACAGAACAGACGTATGAAATATTGTATGTCATTATGTATGTTACATAGCAATCATTTATGATGTTTGTAATGTCATCAGGATAAATCTGTGTGTACATATATAAGTGACTGGCTGTGCTGTCCAACTCTAAATGGTACTTAACAGTATGAGTGTTTCAGTTGGTGATTCTTTGGCATGAGAGCAGTTTGTTGAGCTGAATGAGTGGAACAAAATAAAATGTGAAATATTTAACCTGTTTTCATCGTTGCCTCTTCCATGGAGATGTGTTATCTTGACTGTAGAGAAAACTATGTGATGATAACAGTGGAGGAGTGTTTTTTTACACGCTTTCTGCTTTCTGAGGTCAAAGGTTATTAAAAGTATGAACAGGTGTTTTGACAGATCTCATATGTTTGGTATGAGCTTCAGTAAATAATTTGCAATTCAGAAAACTGACAAAAAGAAAAAGGGGCCTGGTCTAAATACAGAAGTTTCCAACCACAATGTAGGTTAGCCAAAAGTGTACCTGCAGCCTTGCAAAACTTTAACATGTCTTAAGTGGAAAAACACATCAAACTTTGTGAATAAAAATGCACTATTAGACTGGAAGTTATGTCCAAAATCATTCACTATTAATTTTATGTTATTTTATTTTATTTTATTTGACATTATGAGAAAGAGGACAGTAAATCTCACACAACTACAAAAATGTCAAGGATGGCCAAGACTTATTTCCATTTTGGTCCTTGTTAAAGATAAAATATTCACCATATAGTCCACTTTATAGCATGCTATTCTTATTGGCTGAATGTCTATTAAGAATTATTATACCCTACATAGTTGACTCAAATTATCCCATAATGCAATGTAAAAAGTAGTGTGCAGTTGATGGCCACTAACCATGAGCTAACTACCATCATGCATTGCTGATGACAGGGGAAAAAAGTTAAATAAACAATAGACAATGGCTGGATGAGTAATGAACTGAGTAGTTTTTTAATTTTGCCTTGTGATTCACTAAATAGTCCCCTACATATAGAATGTCCTATATGAATAGTGAGTAAGTAAATGATTTCAGACACAGACAGTCTCATTTTTACAAAATTGGGAAAGAGTTAAATGTGACTTCAAAGATTTAGCCTCAGAGGTTTTGTCGGCACCAAGACTTCTAACTATGCAGGATCAGATGATTATAATTGCCTGAAATAGGCTTTTCCTTCTATTCATAGCTACGTGTCTACACCACAGTACACAACAATGGGCAGAGAATGACAGTTAGCTGGGTATCTTGCACTTGTTTAGAGGCGCTAATGATAGGGTAGGCAGCTAAAAGAGAGTTTGTGTCGTCTGGCAGACTGCAGATGAGTATGTTGTCCCACCACAGAGAGGGTAAAACTAAGGTACAAGTGGTGCCAAGTGGTCTAATTATGATAGTCAAGATGGCTCCACTTTCCACCGATATTTTAGCAGGAAACCCCATTGTAGCAAGGCAGCCATCTTGTGAAACGTCCTGTGATTTAGAGTTGTGGCTTGTGTGTTTGACTGTAATACCCACCTGTCTGCTAGAAGTACAGGTTTATTGTCTGTGGTGGGAATCTTGAACTGTCAATCATGAAAGGAACAGACAGGAAATATATCAGGGGTGAGGTCTACACATCTCTGAAATTACACAGAGATTGTTTGACTGTGTATCCATGTGCGAGTGTGTCCCTCCTAATTTAGACTGCTCTGCTCAGTCCAAACACCAAAACTGCCCGTGAGGTAGAAAAGTGAATAAATACTCTGCTTTATAAAACAAGAGAGCTCAGAATTAAGCAAACATTTGTGGGGGGTATTTGTGTAACCATATGTAAACGTAAAAGACGTCCGTGAGCCAACATCACCAAACCCTTGAAGACTATGAAACTCATGTGGAACTGACAAAATATTATCATTCAGGCGTAATCCAACTGTATGAGGCATTTCATGGTCACAGGTTCATGGAGGCAAAACCAACATTTAAATGACCTTTGTGGCTCAATCAGACGGCGTCCACTGTGGCAGATATTGGGTTCAGTCCAATAGAGCTTCTCAGTTTCTCTCCAAGTGGATCTGGAGCTCTAGTATCTGTCGTTAGTTTAAAGTGGACAGCCACAGCCAGGAATGAAGAAATACAGAGGTCATGACTCCAAGTTCCTCAAGCACAACCTCAACCACCTAATAAAGGTTTTTTACTAGCTACCAACCAAACTCTGTAAAAATGTCTGAGTATTTAAAAAAAAAAATACACATTGTATTTGAGAGTGGTATCAATCTTCTGATCTACCTTGGCAAAAAATAAAAAAAAATAAAAGTGAATAAACGTATAGTCTAAAAAATATGAGAATCATCCTAAAATAAAACCAGCATGTCTAATATGTGTGTAATCGTAGAATGTAAACTCTTCTTCACGTCATAAATCCCCCAAATTCCCTGAAATGTACTGACGTGTTACTGGTATTTACTTTCCCTGGATGGAAACCGTTAGATATCCCTTTTAAATTAAAGTTGGGTGAGATAATGGTGTGAAATGGGTGGCCCAGTCAGCTTTAGCCTGCTTCAGCTGTTAAAACTCAGATGGTCGTTGAACTTTTCAGTCCTGTAAACCCACTTCCTTACATAACTTCTGAGAATCGTTTAGGTAACAACTGAACTCTGACTCGACATGAAAGAGCAGCTCTGTAATCAGTTTTGATGTCTAAAAGTTGGTGAAGGATTTCTCCGGCACCCCTCAGATAATTGCCAGCATAATCACTGGAGCTCAGCCAATGGGGCGGGATTACTGAGGGACATTAACTATGTCGATCAGGTCTATGGGGTGGGAAGGGATCCAACCAGTAGACTGTGGTCCACTTTGTACCTTGTCTTTAGGATTAACTGTTGCCCAAGCTCTTGTAATGCGATGCAATATGTCTGGGGCCCTGATTAAAAGACACCCACACATAGACTTAACCAAAGACTGAGTACAGTTCATTATTCTTGACAGAAATCTGCTTTCAAAGTATGTTAAGGACCTCAGTCTGTCTCTTGTAAGTTGCTTCAGTGACAAATGTCACAGGACTATAAGACACACAGGTTTACTGTGTTAAGTGAGAATGGTGTAAAGGGTTCATTGTGCTTTGAAATGTATGGGACCCCAAAATGTATAATACTAGTAAATAAATAAAAAAGACATCATGAAATCCATGGGAACACAGGTAAAAAGGGGCTGCTAATGGCTAATTCGCCATATTTTCAATGATGCCGATTTGCCAAAATGTAAACAAATGGGGTTCAAGTTGTAGCCCACAGCTAACGTTAAACTCATTACACTTCCTGTTTGAAGCCCCCAAATGATGGGAACTGTAGTTCCAAAAATTAGAGCATGATTATACCCCAAATAAAAGTAAGACAAAGAATAATAGTAGGCATGATGAATTCACAGTTGTCTCGATAAAACTTATCTGGACAGAAATTTAATTAGCCACGATAGCCACGATATAAATATTTTCTGTAGAATCATTTTGTCTTGAGGCTGAAACAGCAAATCACAAGTTTTTCTTTGATTTATGGAAAGAGACACTCAGGTCAAACAGTCAATAATATAAAGTGAAATCAGTCTTTTAGAAATCACATGTAAAGTGAACAGAGATTACTGGAGAGAAAGAGAGAGAGAGATGAAGTTTGGTTGGTTGCTGGAATTGAAGTTAAAACGTATATATTTATGAATAAAAATAATTTGTCTGAGCTCTCTCCTCAGACTAAAGTCACCAACCTGCTGTTAGCTACCACTGTGGTTGCAGGAGTGGCCTGTCTGGCATGCTACAGTATGGCGTTGCTAGCGGGATTATGTTTTAATAAGCTTATATAAACACCCCCCACAGTGTGGTCTCATTATGGGAAGCTAATTGAGTCGCTCTGTCCCGGGGTCAGCAGGGCCTCTTTGAACAGCTCTGTGTTTTGCTACAAAGAGGCCCATCTCTGCCTCCAGAACATCTGTCCTGTGGTTTGTTGAACATGTGTCTTTTCTTCAGGCAAACTGTTTGGACGTGAACATTTTAGTATCTTTGCACTTGCACACGTACAGTGTATTTATCTGCAGGTCCTTCAGCTGTAGCCTCCAGGTTCGTTCACATTTTGAGGATAATTATAAAAGTGACTATAAAGTATGACACCTTGCTGCTCAAGCAAATTCTTTGCAAAGCAATTTAGCCATTTGTCAACCTGACATAGTTCTTTCTCCTTTTTTCGCTCCAGTTTCTTGAAGCCTTGTTTGTGATTTGGTCTGTCTGTATGCTTCTATATTTAATAATTCTTATTTTTAGCCACGCTAGCGACATTGAAATACCTCAACAACAATTGGGTTGAATTGCCATTAAATCCCCTGATTTTTCCTCTAGGGCCACCATGAGGTTGACATTTTTGATTTTTAGTGAAATGTCTCGAATACTAGTGGATGGATTGCAATGAAATCTGATACAGATTTTATACTGATACAGATATTCATAGAGGATGATCCCCAGACATTTTTTATGTAGCACCATCATCAGGTCAAAATCTTTACTTATCCAGTACTTTATGACCAAATACAAAACGTATGACATTCCCATCAGCCTCAGCTATGCTTTGTGTTTAGTGCTAATTAGCAAATGTTAGCAGGGTAACATGTCTGCATTTGTACAGCCTCACAGAGCTAGCGTGGCTGTAGACACTTAGTCTTGTTTAATGTATAACTTTGGAAAGGCCACAAGACAAGTCTTTATAGTTTCTTCAGCCCTCTCTTTTGTAAGATTTTTTTTTTCTTGTTATGCTTGTTATGTGCAAATAAAACAATATAAACATTTTGAGAAGTAAACTTTCTGATTACCTTTGAAGTAGGCAGGAGAGCTTCTGAACAAAACAGAGGGTAATCCAAGTTACTACCTGTAGTCCGAAGAGATCCTCTTACCTGGCTCATACATTTGTTCCACTGGACCGTTACAGAAATAAGCTTCAGTCCCTTCCTTTCTTACAGCTTTAGATTTACTGATTTTTTATTTTAGTTTGCATTCAAAACAATTGCTCAACTTAAACATATAGGTATTGTTTTGAATGGATGTATGTTTTTACTCAAAGAGATTCCAATTTTCTGTCTTCATAGTGATTGGTCTAATTATGAATGTAGAGCATTAAACAGACTTGCAGTTGCCAGCGGTTCATGCACACACACCTGCCTGTGCTTGTCATGTGTGGCCTTTACAATGTATTGGTTGGTTTTTAAAGCGGTAAACACAGAAGAAGGTTGTGTAATTTCACTCTGTTTGAGCACACAGCTGAAAAGATAATGAACCTGTTTCAGACACAATGAGATGACAGAAGTGGCTCCGTATCTGTTCCTTATCTGCAGCTCTGCTACACAATAGAAACTTCTCTCCATTGAGGATTGCAGTTAATAATTGACTTGAATTATGTCAGACTTTCACAGAGTTTCAAACATTTTGGATTAAATTCTCTGGTGTTCGTACACTAACCAGATGCTGCGTGCTTCTTGATAAGGAGAGCATCTGCTGTCTCAAGTTGCCTTCACTGTACTTGGTTTCGGTGTTAAGTGCCAAATTGTATCTGGGGCATGAAAAGCAGTCCTTCCCTGACTCTAGAAAGTGATATTGCTGATGAAACTGGAGCACAGGAGTAGAGACTTTAGGGTCTAATTCAATAAAGTTTTGATTTCCAAGAAGAACCACCTTTTTAAAGTTTTTTTTTTCTTTCCTCAGTAGATCATATTCCCTGGTTTGAATCCAACTGTACGTCTGATGTCACTAACAGAGACTGTGATTGGCTCACAGCTGCAGCCCACTTGGCTGATGTTATCTGATTGGCCTCCAGAGACATACATTGTTCTCTGTGTAGAAATGGCTCATGGGTGTAGTGACCTCATTTACTCTGGGACATATGTGAATATTTTTTTCAGTTTCTCTCTCTCTACTTTGCTCTTGTTAAATCTCTTCACCCTGTGCTTCCCCTTTCTTTCTGTTGTCTCTATCACTAGCTCTCCCTTTATCAGTTTATTTTGTTGGCGTTCCCTCATTCTCTGTTTGATTGCTGACAGCCTGCGGTGCTTTGATCTCTCATATGGTACAGATAAGGGTACAGGGTGTGTGTGTGTGTGTGTGTGTGTGTGTGTGTGTGTGTGTGTGTGTGTGTGTGTGTGTGTGTGTGTGTGTGTGTGCGTGTGTGTGCATGTGTGTGTGTTCTTGCATCCATATGCATACACACACATTTATGCCCTGTTTTCCCTGGCCTTGATGTCATCCTGTGGTTTACCATTATTTGGACTGCAAATCCAATAGCCTTCAGTTTGACTGATTTACACAGGAAAAAGACACCTCAGATAACACGAGTGACTCACTGGTCCTAATATTGATCACACACCCTGACATCCGTGCAGAATTTACATTATCAACAAAAGTGCAATTTTATTCCTAGAGTAAACAAATGCCAATGAAGTCAGTCCACAGGTTTAGTGTTCACTGATCATGTCAGAGGTCGAAGCTGATTATTTACCCGCCCCTGTGACTCATTAGTGGCCTGACCAGCTCAGCAGGACCGATGGACCAAAGTGTTCCTTGTTGCGAAAGTAAACATAGATAATTTTGTTCCACACATGCAAGATTTTAGGATTTTCAGTTCTAAAGAGAAATGTTGACACTGTCCTTTCAAGAAAAAAAAAGGATGGCATCGGTCATTTCAACAAATGCGTTCAAGTGATAAAGCCATCTAGCTGCTGTAGGAATCAGACTCTTGTCCATTTGGAGCAAAGGAGGAAATAGTGTCACATTATTATGGAGCCACAAAGTCCGCAGAGGGAGGAAGTCAGGTCGAAGGATGGGTCAACAAAACGTCTGTATTTGACATGGTGAGACCATGGGAGAACAATCAACATTGTTTGTCTTTTTTTAACCATGCAGTGGCGTGTCCAGACCTTTTTGACTGGGTTGGCCCAAGTGGGGAACTGACTTATGCAGGGGTGGCATGAAGTACACACACACACACACACACACACACACTGGAATAACATTAATTTACAATGTCTGTCTCCACTACTCATATCGACTTTATGATATGAATAACGATCAGAACACTTTCGTTTGTGCAACAGTGATTTATAACACTTTCGGAAGGTAAATGATTAGAAGCAAATTACATATTTTCGTATTTAATTTAGAGGACTTTTTGGAAATGTTTGTAGTTGAAACTTCATATCTTGATGGAATCATTTTTCCTTCCTCCAGTTTTTCTCACATCCTCATTTCATCATCTTGCAATGACGTATTGAAGATATACAGTTTACCTCATGTTGATATATTTTGTGTTACATTGCCTCATCATGTATTTGAAACTGTTTGAAATGAATAAGTGGGTCAGTGAATTAAAGTGACTGTGGTCTCTTACTCAGTTCTTGGCACTTGACCAGCACATATGCTCTCCTGCTCAGTCTGAGGAGATGCATCTTGACAGGAAACAGAATCTCTCATTGCCAGGGACTCTCTGTTCTCCTCTCTGCTCTAATGTACTTACTGATAGACACATGAAATCTGGATCTGGACCTATAGAGGCTTTAGCGCTGCAAGCCCCGACCAAGCCAGCTGTTGGCAGTTACGGGGCCAGTTATGTAAGTGTGTCCCTCTCTCCCTATGAGGCTCAGCTCCTCGCCTCACGCCACGCTGTGCATGAAGCTCTTTATCGGTAACCGAGATAACACCTGCAGAAGTGCTCCACTTCCCTGTCCCTGTTCAGTGGAGCAATTTTACAGCTCACTGGAAAACAACAGGGTTCAACTTGTACTTCTGACGTACTTTTTGTTCTTCCCTGCTTTTTTCTTTTTGTACATTTTGTTACAGGTTCTTTGATTTGTGCTCTTCTGCACTCTCTCTCACCCTCTTTATCTTTCTCACTCTTGGCAGTCTTTCTCTTGTCTTCTTTTGTTTCGTCCACACTTTCCTCCCCACCCCTCTGCTCTCTTTTCTAGAGTTGCCCTTTATCCCACTTCTGAATATCTGAATTCACTATGCCCAATTGAATACGAATAAACAATGCCTTATTCTTTAGGCCTTGGCCAGCAGAATGACCTTTACCTTCTCCTCTCTCTGCCCTCCCAGTCTCTCTCTTTCATATATTTTTTGTTCACTCTCGACCTCCAAGTTTCAGGGTCTGCTCACAGTTTTATTTCCAGTTTTCTTAACACACTCATCCTCTTTTTCCTCCTAGCATACTTCTTAGTTACTCTCTGTTGTCCTATACTTCCTAGTCACACTCTTCTATAAACTACAAAGGTATTTACCACTCCATCCTCCAAAACCACTAACACACACACATGTGCACACTCCTGAATCTGCCAGTCCTAGTAGTCTTTTATTCCAGACAGTGAACTCACACTGAGACTGTGTTTGTCCACTGAAGTCAAAAGCAGAGCTGCCCTCAGTGATTGATTGCTCAGTAATCCCACAGTAACAACATAACGCACACTAAAATCGCTATTGTAGCACGTGCTCCACTGCACAGCAGGTAACGAGCACCCAGAGACAGATCACATGATTGGCCGAAACAGCAGTTACCCTGACGATCATCACTGCCCCCCTCTTTCACCAGAGGATATAAATGCTTCAATTTTTAGTGTTCAATTGCGGAAGCCATCACTGTGATCCACAAAGACACAGCGGCCCTAACTAGAGCCGAACTACCCGCCGTGACCCAGCGACCTCAGCCCCCAGCAAGCTTTGAAACCTGAGAAAGCAGCCCTGACCTCTGACCTCCAGCCTCCCACCTCCCACCTCCCACGGTAAGAGGAGTCCCCTCTTTCTCCCCCTTTGGACAGGATGTGACCTATGAGAGGAGCTCTGCAGGAGGCCCTTGACCCCAGACACTGTCCAGACTAAATGTCTGGACCAACCTGATCTGAGACTGGCAGGGTAGAGGCAAGACCTGACAACAAGATGCAAGAGGTCCAGATAAGTGTTGAAAGATCAATCTGTGTTTACATCAATTATATATACTTTAAATCACTGCTGATCATTTAACAGATTGTTTTTGCTTCTTGAACACCTTTCTCCTACCTTTCAGGCAGCCATTATTTCCATTCATTTCCATATGTTACTTGAAAATTGGTTAAGTTAGGTAACCTGTCACAAAGAACAAAGTATCCTTTTATCTTGGTCAAAGTTAATTTATCGTTATGTAGTTCAGCAGTTGAAAATGACTGATGTGAAATCCCTGCATTGTATTACCAGGCAATGCTAACGTATCTTTGACAACAGACAGACATGATGTTAACTGTGATGGATTACTGATCTCAAGCAGGTTTCAAGCGACTGCAAGTTGAAAAATGGTTACAAGACGTGTGATTCATGGTTTCAATTATGTATACTATATACTTGTTTATTCAGCATTGGTTCACTAAAGTGAGTATGCCAGTTTTGTAACATGTAACATTTCTCCAGGTCCTTCTTTTTTCCTAACAAACTTTTATCCTCTTTGTGTATTTGAACATTAACTCGCAGTCTTACATTATTGCTTTCCATTCTTTTCAGTGTCGTCCTCCACCGTTTCTTTGCCCTTTCCTTCTTCCACTTGGCATTATGAATGTATCCAATCACTGCCAGTAAAGTTTATAACTCACTTTGTGATGCCACTGAGCAATATGAATCCACATCATCCATTTACTTGTGTCTCTGTATTTAGCTAAGGCTTTTCTCAGAGTGCACCACTGAAAGGTAGTCAAACCACCATCCAAGCTTCTCTATTCATCTCAGAAAATGGCTTTGATGCTTTTGATTGAGGTGTTTTTGTCCGATTCCTTTTCAGTTTGGACTGTTGATTCTTTCTTTGTTGGTCTGCAGAGCGTCAGCCAACAAAACATCAGGAAGAGCTGAGTTGTTAAGAACAGGGAGAGGGTTTGGACACGTTGGGAAAGGGGTCATGATGTCTGGTGTGTGTCAGCAGAAAAGCTGCTTTCACCACCAGAAGAATGAGAACAAAGACCCGCTGCAGGATTTCACTAAGTCTAAGTACCTACAGTTTAATAATATGTGCTTTTCTGGTAAATGACAAATTACCAGTTTAGTGGTTTAGTTTGGTGCAACAGCTCTCATTATGAAACTTCCTCAAAGTTGACTGTGTGTGCATACATTGACATTTTAAAGTTTGGGCAGCTGAACCGCCAGATGAGCTGAAAACAGTGGTGGAAAGTAACTAAGTACATTTACTGAAGTACTTTTCTAAAGTACTTTGCTGAGATACTTCATTTCAACTTTACGCTACTTTATACTTCTATTTCACTACATTTCAGGGGTAAGTAATTTACTTTTTTTTTCATTAAATAATTTGACAATTATAGCTACTTTAAGGAGGAAAAGCCCAAGTTAACATGAATGCAGAAGCTTTATTTGATAAAGACTTTGGCAATGACCCGGTCAATTAGGTAGATGTATAGAGCCTTAGAAATAGCAGCCAATCAGAGATCTACCCAGGGAGCTGTAGATGGGACCTTGACAGTGGTGGCGATGGGGTGAAGCTGTGAAGCGGCATAGACAGGCATAGACATTTAGTTCATTTTGCTGATAATATTTTTCAGCACTGGCTGTATACAGAGGTTCATTGTTTCAGTCAAGGTTGAACACGTTTGTTAATGGACACATATTACTGGCCACTATGGGAATCAAACCGTGTGTGTGTGTGTGTGTGTGTGTGTGATCTCTCATATGGGACACTGGGCTGATGGGAGTGAACCACAGAGAGACAAGAAGGGAGGGAGGGAAGGACAGAATGAGATACAGAAGGTCTGGGAGAGACCGAGCAGAGCTGACAGTGAGGGAGTGTGACGTGAGAAAAAATGAGAGGGTGAATGGAAAGCGGTGGGAAAAGATTCATACGACAGTGGCAGCCAACAGCCAAATTCAAGGGGAAGCTGTATTTATTGTTTTTAAGGTTTTTAGTAAAAATGTGGATAATTTCTGAGGACAAAGTGAGGCTTTATTCCTGGTGGGATTTGAGATAGAGAGGGAGAGACAGAGAAAGAGAGAGATTGAATACCTCCTTGCGGCAGCCTCCTAATTGGTCTCATTACTGTGTAACTTCCTGGTGAATGCAGGCCACTCTGACCTTGGTCTTTGAAATATAGACCCATGGCGTCTCAGAGCTGCCGGCCGAAGGAGGACTTGGAGGACTTGGAGGAACAACCACTCTCTCTGTCAACCAGTGCATGCCTCTGTGTGTGTGTGTGTGTGTGTGTGAATGAGCATAATGTGTGTTTCTATGTTCTTGTCTGTGTGCCCAAGAAAGACTGGGGCATGTGTGGGAGTTAGTGGTGATCCGTCTAACGTAAATCTGGTACACTGACACAGAATCTGTTTCCATGTCCAGTCTGCTGCTGAATGTGAGTACTACAGTGTGACTCGGGGGGGCTGAGCCCTGGATTAGACAGCCAGCAGTAACAGTTTGTATCTGTCACTCAGATTTCCCAGATTGACTGACGCTGATGACTGCTGACACACATCGTGTTTGGACCTGTAACCTGTACATTTCCTTGTACTTCAGGGAATAAAAACCTACAAATGCACATTCCTCCTCACTTGTACTTTTCACAAAAGCAGCTGAAACAGGAGCAGCAGTGTGAGCAGGGGGCAGTTTTACTGTGTTTTTCTCTGCTGTCACACACAGTGGATGCCTGTCACTTGCTTGAGTGAAGAGCAGGGGAAAGTCCCTCAGGCCAGTTAATGTTGCGGCTCTTACACAACTCTGCCTTCTTCAACCCAGCATGAACAACTGCTCTGCAATCATACATCATTCACTAAATTCTTCTAAATCCCAAAATCCATCCATCTTTTCAGTCTTTAGCGTTCTCTCTCTTTCTTTCTTTCTTTCTTTCTTTCTTTCTTTCTTTCTTTCTTTCTTTCTTTCTCTCTCCTTCTTGTTCTGGCTTTCTCTGAATTTTAGTCATTCTATCTTCCCTGCCAACCTACCATTATGTCTGTCCTTGGACATAGTTGTGGTGAATTGGAAGTGATGTCTGATGACTTCTACTGTATTGACAATGAAATGTTCTTGCAGTTTATGTGAGAGGTTTATCAAAGTACACCTCCCATACATCAACCAGCTCCGTCTCTTCGAAATGTTGTCTTATATACTACAGATTTTTTATTTATTTATGTTCAATGGCAATGCTTTTTCCAGTAAAGGAATTGCTACACTTTTGTACTGTACTCAGCTGATAGGAAGGTGGTTGGGGAAAGACTGCGGTTTTGGTTAAGTGTTAATTAAGTGAACATGTGATGTCTCATGCTTCAAGTCACTGTTGAATATTTAACCAAGGCCACAATATTTCCCTTACCTTAACCAAGTACTTTGAGTGCTTAAACATAGCCCTAAAAATGTTAGTCATGCAGATATTGTATTGAAAGAGCATACATTGAAGGATAAACAAATGGACGTTGTCAGGTTTAGTTTGTTTGGCTGTGCTGTACACAAATACACAAGTGGCTCTTCTGTTGTATTTCTAACAAAGCAGCTGCTCAGCAAGTGTTTCCTGTAGTATTAAACCACACTTTATCACACTGTTACCACCAGGAACAACGGGCTTTGTTAAATGAAACCGAAATCTTAAGGATTATAACTCTGAAAAAGTTTCCTCATGTTGACAAAAACATAAATTATATTATTGTTACGTTACCTTTCCCTCAGAATGTAGCTGCAAATTAGTAGTATATAAGTGTAATTTCAAGGGTTGCTTCAGCAGTGTGTCATGTCTGTCCACTGCACTGCTTCAGGTCTCTTTAATTTAAAAATCCATTATTTATTGCAATGTATTTTTTTTTTTTTTAGCAAAAAGGTTACCAGACCTCCTGTCATTTCTGTTTGCTTAATTATAATGAATTATGTAGTTTGCAGCTTATTCTCCACTTATCTCATATCTCCCCTGTTATTCACTGAGAAGAACACAATTATTCTGTCTATTCCTTCTCTCTCATTTAGACATCCTGCCATTCTGTGAAGCTGTCTGTTGCCTAAAATGAGCCCGGTGACTGCGTTGGCCAGCTGCTGCAGATGTCTCGGTGGGCCTATAGATAGAATCGCTCTAGGCCGGCAGGTCTCCCTGCTGAAATCTGCTCATGTAACTACACACAGAGACACACAGTGGAAATGTGGCACAGTCAGGCAGCAAAATCCCGACGGATTTAAGACTGCAATACATATCACACTACTCAAAAAACATGCATGAGTGCATGCTTACGTGGCCTGACACTTGATATTTTATGACCCTACTGCACAGTCAAAGTGATGCATAAAATCAGTTTTTACATTGTAGTATTTCAAATGCCATAGTAACCTGATTGTTATTAGTATCCCATTGCCGCTGAGTGAGTTAAAGTTGAGCCACGGAAAACATGAGTCCAAGTGACACCTGACATCTGTGCAAACAGTGTTGTCATCGGGGCATCTGCGTGTCTGCTGTTCCACCTGGGTCTGTGTGAATAACAGTGTGTCTTTATTGTACCAAACTGGTTCATAATCTCTTATCTAAAATGATACAAGCCCCGAGCAAGCAGCTGACTGTAGTGACAATGAGCATTATAATAGTTTGTGGTACAGAAACCAAAGAAAAACAGAACCCTCCTACATGTTATTAAAGAAACATGGGTGGGATGCTATTTCTAAAAATATTATACTCAGTATGTTGGAGTTTTTTAATGGATTTCTTTTTTTTTTTAATTGAGGTGGGACACAAATGAGAGCGCTCAGGGGTTCAGGGGTCAGCTGAGTGAGCGGCAAGTTGACGGATGACATACAGTGGATCTGTGTCTCTGTCAAAGAGCCTTATTGATGAGTTGTGGAGCGAAGACGCAGATAAACAAGAGGTGGCATTCTCTTGTCCCAACATGTCACAGCATGGAAAGACAGTGTACTGTATGTCCGCCCTTACACATTACTCTGTTCTTCCATCCCCCCCCTCCTGTTACATAACCCACCCCAAACCTCACTGTAATGTACTATTCATCCACACACACACACACACACACACACACACACACACACACACACACACACACACACACACACACACACACACACACACACACACACACTCCAATGAACAATAGACTGACAGATAGACACACCACCCACAAACTTTTGCAGACAAAAGCAGACATGCCGTACTTACTGAACACATTTTGAGCAGCATTTGCACACAATTTAAAATGTACTCAGTGTTTTATAGTCTAAATGTATTAAACAGCCTTTGCTCAGACGTTTAATCCAATGACAGCACTCGCAGCTGCTTCAGACCCCACTGACTGGTGAGTGAATCAGACACTAGAAACACCCAGTAACATAAATATAGTAAGATAAACAGACCCGACAAGCTGCTGGATGAGGCTGCTGTGTTATATAAAGCCGACAGCCTATTTAAGACATGCTGGCTAATGCAAACGCTGCATCATATCTTCACCTGAAATTAGACATGCAGCTACAGCAACGTACAACTTACTACTAATACAAATATAGAAAAGAGGTCAGAAAAACAGCATAGTGGCACTTTGTACGTGTCTATGGGCTGATGGAAAGTGGGCAGGGTCGGATGAGGGCTGTTTTATTGCCCTGTTGACTGACAGAAGCCCCCAGGGCAGAGGGTATGATATAACTAGGGGATGTAGAAAAAGTAAATGATGGGCATAATGGTGCAACTCCAGGCAAGACAACTTGAGCTTGGGGGACTAAAGGGGCGTTTAAAGAAAGGAGATGAAGAAGTATACAAGGGGGGAGGGAAGAAGACGAGAGGGGGCAGGGGGAACAGATAAGAAGGTGGGAGGTGAGATAGAGTTTTTCTTTTTAAAGTGTGGAAAGTCGGGTGGAAAGAGTTGAGAAGAAAGAGAAGAGGAGTGATGGGGAGACAATATCATAAATCTTCTGTTAGTGATACAGATACAGGCCATAAAAGCTGTCCCCAGAATGAATTGCTGTGAAATATACACTTCAGCCTTGTCAGTATCTCTGCCGCACTGACGTCAGAGTCTCTCAGTAAGAGGGAGAAAAGTAAATATCAGGCTGGTTTTGAAAGAGGTTTGTAAGGATTAGGCCTAACAAAGGACACCTGCTTAGTTGCTGCTGCTGTGAAAAGCTATAAGGCCATTTACTGGAAGTCAAGCACACACACACTCTCTCTCTTTGAAGAGTTATTATGGTGAAACTAGTGGACTTTGTTCTCCTATAGAACAGAGGGAGCCCCTTGCAGCAGAATAGATAAGACCAGAGAGGCCTGTGTGTCAGTGTGATCATGGGAGTGTGTAATAAAAACAGCCCTGGAATGCCTATAGATTTCCAAGCCCACTGACACACACACAACACACACCTGAGCGTCCTCTGCGGTTGCTCAGGTGTGGTGACGCAATACGACTTGACCTGACTAGTGCTCTCAACTAACTTCGATCATAGAAATTAATATTGTACTGTGTGTGTGTGTGTGTGTGTGTGTGTGTGTGTGTGTGTGTGTGTGTGTGTGTGTGTGTGTGTGTGTGTGTGTGTACATGCCTAACCAAACATTGTGTGATGAGATGCTGTCAAGTATAGCTAGAGTGACGCTGGGGTGACCTAAGGAGTTGTGAGGTGACCAGTGTTTTTTTTTTGGCTACTTGAGGGCAGCAGACACAAGTTGTAAACACATCACCTTTTAAGTTGACATGCCAAACTTGTCAGCAAACAGCTGCTTATTTAGACATCCAGCAGTAATGGAGCCACATTATCAGTCATTTGAAGTTGTGTTTCTGGACACACTGATGAATGTGAATCCAATTCACTTTCTTTTAGCTCTGTTTTTGGTCTCTACCAACTCTTTACGGAAATATCTGGCTCAACTATGTTCACCAGCTAGTGGCTAACTGTGTCTGTCTTCTGTTTGGTGCTGAGCAGTGGGTTTTTGGAACTTTGTCACTGAAAACAGTTGCCTGCTGTGGCTGAAAACTACACTATGAGAGCGGTGAGTTGCAGTAGCAACAGGTTTTTACACTTGGCTGAGGTGGAAAAGTTTGTGCATTGATAAAAGCAAAATGAAAACATGCCATACATGAAGCAGGAGACTTAATCGTCCACTGAAGAGACGAAAAATAGCAGCCGATGAAAACATCAGATCAAACATCTGTGTGGAGCAATGAGGAGACTGTAACCTTCCTCACATTAATACATGAAACAAACATTAATGCCATATTTCCATGTTTTCGACATTGTTTTCCACCGTTTGAGGTTTGACTGGCGCTCTTTTAATTACGTCATCTCATTGCGCGCTCTCTTCTTCTACAACAGTTTAATGGCACCTGACTGAAAAATTAGGGCCACCAGCTGTTTATCTCGGTGTGCCCAACTCATAATATTTGCTTTTCTATTCGATTTTCTGAAAACTCGTTCATCAGAAAATCACACCTACTTTACGCAACAATTGTCCAGGCATGTGGAGGTGTGAAAGTAGGTTTGAACTTCTCTCTCAAGCTCTCTTTTTTATTCGTCACAAAGCTACTTTTTTATCACTTTTGTGTGTATGACTAAGTGTGAGTGAAGGTGTGCACTGTTGTCACCATTTGATTCATCTACAAGACTACAAAGACACATAAAAGACAAAAAATTCCTGGAGAGGAGGCTATGATTGCAGGTGAGTGAGGCCATTTGGAGCAGGTACAAATACTTTTGCCTTTAGATGTGGTCCAACAACATATCATACAATCTGACTACTATACACTGAGCCCTTAAGCCGCCTAAATCTGAAGACACAGTTGAAGTGTAAAAACAGCGAGTGTTTTCAGGATGTTTTCATAAAGTCACCACTGAATTGCCAAGACGCAAAGAAAATGTCTAAATCTCTTCCTTATCATTTTTTGGCTTCTTTATCTTATCCTGTTTCTGTTGATGGGCAACTGAATGAGCAGAAAATAATGATTTGATTGTGGCTCATACTGTAAATGCTAACTGAAGATATTATTATTTCAGAGTTATGACATCATGTTGGTCACTGATCCTGGTTCAGACTAAAAATAAAACTGCATATTGTGTTCACTCAGTGGGTTAGAGGTGACAGAAAGTTGTCTTCTTAACTTTGCTGCTACACAGTACTGCTGGCCTTTTTTCTTTTTTTTTAAGTTTATTCACTCTGGAGACCTTTTTCAAAAAGCTCAGTTTTCTGCTGTGAAACCACTGGGAGGATGAGGCTGAGAGAAAAAGATGTGTGTTCACAACATCACTCCTTCACATTTGTCCCACCACTCCCAGAGGAGGAGAGTATATGGTCAAGGGGGTCTGGAGAGAGGAGAGAGATTACACACCCCTGCCGGGCCAATGAGGGCAAATAAGGGGCATGTCACACTGCTGACAGCAGAGCCCCTTTGAGCCCAGTCTCAGGGGTTTATCTCACAGCTCAGAGCTTTAAACCATGTATCAGTCTTCATGCCAAATATCAGATTTAAGGCTATATAGGGCATACATATTACTGAGTTACTGCATAAAATGTTTTTGGCTATGTGCTCTCATCTCTTTAAACTGGGTGAAGTCATATCAACACTTTCTGGTTCTTCATATCACCTCTCTCCAGTGATAAGAGCTCAATGTGGAAAATGTGTTTCTTTATTTGGTGTTTACTAAATAATAGCACTATAAAATCCCATATGTCCCACATGGCCTTCAGTCTGATGTTTGGCATAAACACTGACACGAGCCAAAACAGTGTCTCTGTTCAAATATGGTTTCAGTTCTCTGAATCTCAACAGAAGACAGATCGAAAATGGTTTCGTTCCCTAGAGAACGATATGCTGCCAGTAATGTTTTCAGGACTCTAGTTATGAAAACATTTTGACTATTTATTTTCGTGTTTGAGCGCTCCTATTCTCTGTCCCACTGTCTCCATGATCGCCTCAGAACAAATAACCTCGACAGGCTAATTATTTGCTGTGTCAGTGCACTGAGATTTCGTCAGCACCTTCCTGTTTGCAACGTGACCTCCTCTTACAGGACACACAGACTTTGCATTCGTGGAAACACATAAACACAGGCACGTGTTGACGGGTGCCCACACAAACATGGAGACAGGGAGAGACAGATGCAGGGGCGTAATTGGATGTTTGTAGTCAAGCAGTGTGCTCAGGACAGCATGAGTCAGCATTGTTGTGGTTGTGCTTGCAGACCACCTACAGCACTATCAGTGTTATGCAAGATGTTTAGGATTTTTTACTCTATAGTCTCTACATCATCCTCCTTGTGTCTCCTCCAGGTCCATTATTTACTTCAAATTCCTGACATTTGATTGGTGCTCATGAAGAGACCAGTGCATTGATTATCCATTTGTTAGACTGACCCTCAAATTTGTTGAGTCATTGCACCTGATTCAAGGGACGGGAAGGCTTAAACTCCACCATCCACGCAGATTTAGCGTGGGAATCCCCTGACAACTGGTTATCTCTGTTTCAGGCATCTGCCCTGTGCACTATCATATGTCACAAATGTATGCAACATACATAACATGTGCACATATATGAAACAACACACACATACCATGTTCCCCCAGCTGCTGTGGGTCACTGGTTTTTGTCACTGTGACCCATGTCTTCTGTCGCTTGGGAGAAAACCAGAGCTCATCTCAGGTTACACTCCAACATCTGCCACATTCAAAGCACATCTTTTTCTTTTTCTCCCTCTCTCTCTCACACACACACATGCACATATTCTCAGTTTGTCCCAGTCAGTGGTGGATGATCAGATCCTTTGGTCAAGTAAAAGTAGTGACATAAATGTTCTGAATCCAAAACAAAAAAGTAAAAGTACAGAAGTACTCTTGGGCAAAAGTATACGGACAAACATTATACCCTCATGTGACTGTTGAACATCTCATTCTAAAATCATTGTCATCAATATGCTGCTTTTCTACTTTTCTGGGAAGGCTTTCCACAAGATTGTAGAGCCTTGCTGCAGGGATTTGCTCCCATTCAGCCACTGACGTTGGGCGATAAGGCCAGGCTCGCAATTCATCCCAAAGGTGTTGGCTGAGGTTAAGGTCAGGGCTCTGTGCAGGTCAGACCAAACTGGGAAAACCATTTAATTATGGACCTGGCTCTGTGCTCGGAAGCACTGTGCTCTTGACACAGGAAAGGAAAGGGCCTTCCCAAACTTTTGCCACAAAGTTGGAGGCACACTATATAAAATTGTATGTGGACAAGAGTGTTCAAATACCTTTGGCCATACAGTGTATTCTTATTATACACAATGGCCCCTTTAAAGAAAAGTTTGACATTTGGGGAAACACTCTTATTTGCTTTCTTGCCAAGAGTTAGATGAGAAGATTGTTTCTCATGTTTGTACCTAAAATATGAAGCTACCAGTTGATCGGCAACCAGCAGAGACTCAGAAAGTTAATGGTCCCAACCAAGAAATAGTCCCCCCAATACAATGTATTAATTTGAATTAACTTTAGAGGTGCTGGTAGGAAGGTTAACCTTTGGACAGAGCCAGGCTAACTGTTTCTTTTAAGGATTTTATGTTATTATATGTTCTAGATTATTCTTCTTGTTGCATTAATGTGTAGAGATGGACTTCATTTTAACAATGTTATATACTTTTGGGTCCTTTAATCTATAGCAATGCATCATATTTTATAAGATGGTCATTTGTTTTGTATGTAAAATTCTAATCTGCAAATTAACTATAGCTGCCAAATAAATGTTGTGGAGCAAAAAGTACTATTTGAAATGTAGTAGAACAGAAGTATAAAGTAGAATAAAATAAAAATACTCAGGTACAAGTACGTCAAAACTGTCCTTTTTGATTAAGTTACTTTCTCGGTGTGGTTGTGAGGATGAAATCTTAGCTCTCTGTAAGTCTTTACGAGCACAAAGGGCCAAAACATTTGTTTAGGGGGATTTTGAGACTTTACATACGTAAAAAAATTAGAAACACAATATCTCTCTGCTGTCAGATTTCTTCACCAAAACCCCCTTGTTTATCCAAGAAATTCCCCATTGTACTGATTCCCTAAAACACCCCCACTTAAAGGGCTGAAACCAAATATTTTGCTCACAGGGATTCGTGTGATATGAGCCATTAAGCCTTGTACACGATCATCATTACTTGCATGTTGAAATTAGGTGTTTGTGTGTAATGAAAGACTCCACAACACATCCTTACACAATCCTTTCTCTGTATCAGTGCCAGAAAATGTGTTAATCCACTCTGTGATTTGGTGTAATTAAAGAGCAGCGACAGCATCTCATTTGTGGAAATCTTTTTTTAACTTTTTTTTTAGGGTTTTACTCAGAGTTCATCTGTGTTTGTTTTAGAATGCAACTGACAAGAGTCTGAGAGATTTCCTCCCCACCTTATCTTTGCATCAATTAATCATCGGCTCACGTCTGTTGCAGACCTGCACACACACATGTACACACACAAACACACATTCATGTGCTGATATGAATAGCAGCCATTGATGTGTTTCTCTCTGAGGCCTGCTCCCAGCTTGAGTGCTGTGCTGAGCAGGTAAGTGGTGCTGGGTAAACCGATCTACCCCTGGGCTCTGCTACACCCCACCTCCTAACCCAAACACACACACACGCACACACACACACACACACACACACACACACACACACACACACACACACACACACACACACACACACACACACACACACTGCTGCTATTGATCCCCCCTCCATGTTTTCCCATGTCTTCCTGCTTCCTGGGCCCCTGCACTACCTGCCGGCACATTCCTGCTCCGGCCCTGTCAAATCTCTTTGTGTTCACACTCTTTGTTGCTCTGTTTCCACTGTCAGCCTTTCTTTATTACCCTGTTTGCCTGTTCCTCTCTTCCCCTCTGCGTGCGTTATCTGTTATGCTCTGTCCACCGCTATGCAGGCTCTGATCAAATAGCATCACTGTAGTGCATCGTAAGACAGTCAAGAATAATTTCTGCTCTTTCTGAGATCTTTATTGTATATTTTAGGGCTATAAAGGGCTTCTATAGCTTGTAACTCATTCATCTCATCTGCATTCTCCATGTATAGCTATAATAAATACTTAATTTTAAATCATAATTAAATTGTCTTTTTCATTTACATTTTTCAATTTAAAGGATAAGGCTGAAATATTCTATATTTTCAACAAATCTCATAAAAAGACCAAACGGACATTGAATTGATTTTACTAACAAGTATTGCCTGTGTAGCCTGATAGCTTGTTCCTCTGTGCCATAGATCTCCTCATATGTTAAATTACACATCAATGAGTCACATTGTTGCACTGGGTCACGTGTTCCTTCATTACGATAAACATGGTCACTGTAGTTTATTTTGAGTCAGTTCCACATACACCTGCTGCTCTAAATACTCACTAAAGCGCCAAATGTGTATTAATCCGCAGCTGAAAATAGTCCCCAACAAATGCACTTTTTTTCCCTGTTTGAGTAACTTGCTGAAAACGACAGTGCCCAGCTGTTTAAGGAAATTACTTAGGATTTAAATAACTATATATTTGTGACCCATTTAAAAGATTTACATCTGCAGTAGGAACCAATGAGTTTGTGGCTGAATGCAACGGGCTGGGCAAGGAAGTATTAAGAGAAGGACTAGACTAGATTTGGTGACAGTAACTATAAGTGGTATACCATATGTTTCTAGGTTGATTTTCTACCTTCCAAGCAGCCATTGGTTTCCATTTATTTCAGTAGAGTATGAAGATATTTAGAACATTATTAGAAATATGTATTTCTTTTTTTTTGTCAAAGGTTTGTTTTTGTTATTTTATTTCATTTCTGTCTATAGTCACAAAGGGGAAATAAATTGTCAGAAAATAGAGTGAGGCAACACTGATGTCAAGAAAAATATGAAATTTGAGGTTTCCTATATGAAATAGTTGTTGTCCCTCAAATATCAGATACCAAGAAAACCTGCTCACAATATTACCATGCAACAATAATGTAACTCCGACAAAAAATAATGGTGAAATGTGAATGACTGTGGCTATAGTAACCATTCAGTAACACCAGCGAGGCTTTACCTGATGATGTGTCGGCACAATCTGGCAGTTTTATTGGGGCGCCTTCTTGCCTGAGTGAATGCCCTGGGATTATTATTTAGTGGGTGATAAAGAGAGATTTACAACCCAGGGACAGAATCAGTCTATCTTCACTCCATCAGTCCTACTAACTCCTGAACTAATGTTATCACTTCACCCTCTAGCATCGACCGGCTTCAATCAGTGAGGTTCTTCATCTCTCAGATACAGAGCGGCAAAATCACACAAATCAAGTAAAACTCCACCCTCAGTCGTGGAAAGAGAGATACAAGCTTCAGGTCGAGCTTTTTTACAGATGTCAGTGTTTACTGTTTCTCTGTCTGTCCTCTGGTCATTTAGTGACGTACTTAGTGACCCCGACACCCATTCACAAAGTTTAAAGCCCCTTTCACCCCACCTTCACTGTTTTTCCCATCCTCACTAAATACATGTCTCTGATCTTCCTCCCCTTCCCTAACCTGCTATAATGCTGTCCCCTGAAGTCTTAGCCCCACACCCCTCAGCCATCCCATCCCCAGGGGGCCCCCTAAGAGCCTGACTGGGTGGTCCCCCCCATAGCCCAATCCAACCCCCCTCTGTAGGGTCAGAAGTCAGAGGTGAACCCCAACAGTGTGTGGGAAACGTGCTGTGCCGTGTGCTGTGCTGGGTTCAGGCAGGGAAGAGAGGAAGGAGTTCAGGCTGCCCCGTTTCCTCACTGGACCCCACTAGATCTGGTTAATTGGGCTCCTGAGGTCACCGGGACAGAGAAACGCAGGCGTGGTGCTGCTGGTGTGGGTTACAGTTTTGATTTATTGGACCAATTTCTTCTCCAAACGTGAGCTTGTTTGGGTTGAGAGGGAGGCAGAGCAGACTGGCTTAGGCTGAGGGGATCAAGAGAGACGCCGTACAGGATGATGGGGGGAGATAGTGTGTGTACTTGTCTTTGTTCATGTGCTTATGTGTATAAACGTGTCTGATCTCTGTATATGTGTGTGGCAACCGAGATCCCTTGCTGAGTGTGCGTTAACTTGAAGCATTTATTAGGGACTGTCTAGCCAGTGCCATGTCAAAGGAGCTTAAAGTGATTTATTTGAATGGCTAGGAGAAGCTGGTTATTTTACTGGCAAATTGCTGTGTATTTTAGAAATGATGGCCTTGATTCTGTCCAGTGGAGGATAACAAGCCCGGCTGGCAGGCGATACCTGCTGGAAAATCTGTGATAATAACGGCTTCGGACAGCTAACTGAGATGATAGGAGGCCACCTTTAAAATATTTCTAAAAAACACAAATAGACGGACTCAAGCTGGAGGCACGAATGTAAGGTTTACATATCCCACCCGCACTCAATGACACACACAGACCAAAACTCAAATCCATGCGTGTGAGTATGAAATGTTATTAAGTAGTAGTAAAAAAAAAAAAGTAGGAAAAATGTGGATGGATATGGATAAACTTTAAAAGCTATTAAGGATATGTAATGTCTTATTTGACAGTTTAAATATTAATATAACAAATGTTCATTTTCTGGATTTGGATTGAAAGTGTTGTATATATTCACAGTTTTAATACTATGGGATGGCTGAAAAATTTCGTAAATAAATAAACCAGCAGTAAACAAGACAGTGTGCAGGAGTTTTTTCAACCTTATCCAAGTAATACTGTGAGATACTAATTATGACTGAGATTGGGAATGTGGGGAGGTGGTGTTCTGCCTGGTGAATATTTATGCTGTGACTTTCAAGTACTATATGTTTGAATTCCAGTGCTGATCCAAAAAGAGGCCCATTATATACAATTGCAACAGACTGTACATATTACCAAAGACATATTAATTATAAAAAGTCACATACGTGTATTTAAAGCTAAATAAAATAAGAATATGAATATATGAATTATATAACTCCCTGTTATGTTAAAGGGTTTATTGTACAGCTGATGCCAGTGAAAATTTTACAGATTTCAGCCCCTTTTAGATCATCATTGGATTTCTGGTCCATGCAGTTGAGTCACTTCAGTTCTTGCAGACCTTAACCATGTTGATTTAAAACATATAAAACTACAAGCAGCTAATCTCAGCACAGAAGCTCACAACTCAAGGCCATTTTTTGCTACCATCCCAGGTAACAACTTTAAGCTACCCAGAAAGACCAATGCAGCCACAGCCAGAATGAATATCAGACTTGTTTTTGGCATTTAGTAAGAATGAGAACGTTAACGGCATACTGATGACACGCTGACGTACAAGCAGCATTGGGCATCAAAAACTTGATAAGTTGCTGTTGTATTTCCATAGTAGTCTACTTTCTGCCCTCCAGCAGTTAATGAAACTTCAGAATATTGTCTCTATGTGTGTGTGTGTGTGTGTGTGTGTGCGTGCGCGCGCACGCACGCACTCCCTCAACCACACACATATAAAGTTGCTCGTACAAATATACCTATAAACATAGTTATTATTGCACAACACATGCTCTCATTCAAAATCCATATGTGCTGATAGATTTGTGTTTGGTTTCACACACACATGCACACACACACACACACACACACATACAAAAGGAGCATTTATGGCAGCGAAGCTCCGCTCCTCCAGTTCTGCAGGTCTGTTTACAGGGGAACAGCCCTCCAGTGAAAACATCATTTATAGTATTTCATCACATCCTCCTAACATGTAAGGATTATGCATTGTGTTGAGAAGAGTGCTGTGTGATGTGTTGATGGATAAGAAAATATATAGCTTTATTTTTTTTTGCAGTGATTTGTGGATGATGTGATGTTTCCATAAAAGATTGTAGTAAACCAATAAAGTAAAACAGATGTCCCAGAGTGAGCGATGTTCACTATAATTTTACCTATTAACTATCATAATGATATGGCTTCACTGATGTGATTATAGGCATGACTCATTTCAGGTGTAACAAAGTGAAATAACAATAAATAGATTAATTAAAATACATAAATGATGCCTAAATAATTGGTAGAATTTGTACATTAAACAGTTTGACAAAAAGGACATTACATGGGGGGTTTTCAATTTGCATTTTTTTTTTTTTTTAACTTTACATTTTCATTTGTCAGCTGTGACCACACAGTGTGTGAGCTATGTGATCTATCTGAACTGTGATTTATTTCTACATGTTGAAAGTTTCATCAGTGTGCACAAGGACAGACATTGCCAACAAATTTGGGTGATAACCAATCACAGTTCCTGTAACACTTTTGTCCCATTTAACATCAATTAATGAACTTGTTTGTAACCTTTTGCAAGGCTCTTTAGGCCTTCCATACTTCTTTAGTTCTTACCACCAATTGTCCAGTTGAGTTGAATCAAGATAAAATCTCAGAGACAATCTGTGGAAGCCCAGAGTAAACTTCCTGAGTTTCTCTTACCATTCTCCTCTCTGTTTAAACCCACAACAACAAACACTTGAAATTAGCAAGATGTTATGGGAGACTCTTGGCAGCTCTCCTCGGTCACGTGTGCGGTGTTATTTTGTGGGCTTAAACTTTAGTCACTTCAACAAAATGTATGTTTCAATTCCCAACTTTCTCCTTTACCCTTTAATGCTGAAATGCTATCACACATCTTATAACATCATTACTCATTATATAATTGCTAATAAATGTTATGAATGAAGTGGATTCAGTCATCACAGCACACAATACAAGACAGATTTGTTTATGTGAGAACTAGGTATGAGGTGTGTGTGTGTGTGTGTGTGTGTGTGTGTGTGTGTGTGTGTGTGTGTGTGTGTGTTTGTGTGTGCGTGGGTGTGTGTGTGTGGGGGGGGGGGTGTGTGAGGGGATTCTGAGAGGGGAAGTGACATCATGGAAAGTGATTTCTGTTCAAACAGAGGCTGCAGCCCCCTGGAGGGCTCTATGATTAAGAGATTACAGAGGAAATGAAAGAGCTTCACACACACACACACATACATATGCATACCCATGTGCACATGCAATAACTAAACCAAGCCTTTGGTGTGTATGGATGTCTAGAAAGTAGTGGAAGTTGTGTGTGAGTCAGTGTGTGTCTACAAGGTAAAGGAAGTTAGGTCACAGGGGTTGCCTGTCCTGGCTGGCAGCCACTCGCAGCTCTGAGTCAAGAATGAATGGAGGGAGCTGATTCAGCATGGCTACAGGCAAACAAACCCCAAATAAGCCTCCTCCTGCATCACATTCATCCACACACCAGGAATGATGCTGTCTCCAACTGACTTTCCTAAGACTTTAATTTCATTTTTCATCCTTGACAGTTAAATTTCACCTGAGAGCTCCACCCAGATCTCGCATTTTCCACCTGAGCGACTTTGTTCCATTGTATGAAGATTAATCAGCTTCATATGCTGTGTACTCTGTTGCTATTAGTTACATGTGTGGCGATCAAAGACAACAGCTTACACAGTTTCCACTGCAATCACAACATCAGAGCGATATTTGGCTTGGCATCTAATCAATACCACATTTACACAGGAAAGTAATTGTGCTTTCATTGAAAACTTTTACACGTGAGGCGAAGAAAGCAGGCATCTTGTGAGGTACGCTCCACATGTTGCCCATATGTTCTCATATTGTTTACTGTAAGGTAGAGTCACACAGAGAAACAGCAAAATGTTCTCATCTCCTCAGCTGCTGGACACGGGAACGTGATCAGCAGAAGCCTCCTGCTGAGAAATCCCAGCAGACGTTATTTGTTTCTGCCTTGAAGGGGGACTGAGGAAAGGGGAGCGGGTGTTCTGGTGAGGGTGGGGTGGGGTGGGGGTCCCTGTAGAGAGGCTGTCATAGCCTAAAGGGTTTTGCTTTTGTCTCGAGTGGTGAGCAGGTTAATCAGAAATTAAGCGTGTGAAACTCTGGGAGAAAAGTGGATGAAAGCAGTGCAGAGTGGTAAAATCATGGCGGGATTGAGTTGATTATAACGTGATGCATGTTTACATTTGTGTGTGTGTGTGTGTGTGTGTGACAGAGACATTGTTGTCATAGTAACTAAAGAAGGGATCGGCCAAATTGCCACTTTCCCATGTGAGCTCAAAAGGACTCCTGACCCCCTCTACTCAGCCTCAAAACTTGTCACTTCCACAAAAGATAATCCCCATGCTCCATTGTGTCCTGTTCAGTCACCATTCAGGCCCCTGGAGGCAAGCCACTCAGAGCGGTGTGGCCAGCTAATCTAACCCTAGGCTTCTAAAGGCCTACTGTCGGACCAGGGTTTAACTTCATTAACTGAAAGTCCTTTGAGGCAGTCAGCCCTGACCCTTGAAGGAAACGAGTCTTTATGAAATTATTCAGGAAAGTTGTGACAGGGAGGCTAAGGGGGAGGGGGGGCAAATTTAGCCTTTTAATTAAGCCAAGATGACAAGTCTGTGGCTAATGTTTGCAGTGAGGACAGGAGGCAGATGAAAAGCTGGTTAAAGACAGGAGGTTCAGCAGACACACAGAGGCACACTCCTGCTGGAAATGAGAGACAGTTTTGTTTGCACAGACTCCGTCATTTGAGGTGAACAGTGACTGGAAGTGAGAGGACATAAGGACAGAGCTGCAGTGGGACTTATCATCACCACCTCACCACAATAAGGTGTTCTTATCCTCAGCTGACCTTGGATAAGCGATCCATGCTATTATATCATTTTGTTTAGACTGTTTTAATTCCACAGTCCTACTTCTGTCCCAGTCAGACATCTCATTCACTGTTAAAAACACATCAAGGCTAAGACTAAAATCTACAGAAGTCACCATATAATTCCAATTTTAGCCTCAATGCACTATTTCAGAGTTTATTTACATTTTATTATTGATTGATTATTGAAATAAAAATTTTAAGTCACACGGTGACGAAATTGACTCTTAAGCAAGGAACTTTTAGTGTCTTGCATTATAGAGTTAGAGCGGCTATAATCAATATTTTTATATTAAAAATCAATCATTTGACTGCTTGTATACAGGCTGATTGTAGTGACGAGAGAGAGCATTATCACCCAACTCTGCAGTTCCACTTAACTAAAGAGCTTTATTGTGACTTTCTGCTCATTATTTTGGTTTTCTGGCTTTACCATTTTGGTTCAGCCTCACCGCTCTCATAGCGTAATTTTTGGCGACAGCAGGCAGCTGTTTTCAGTGAAATATCTCTAATAACCCACTGAACACTACCTGCCCAGCACCAAACAGCAGACAGACACAGTTAGCCACGAGCTAGTGAACATAGGGAAGCTACTAAGGAGTCCAAATTTTCCCTCAGGAGACCAAAAACAGAGCAAAAAGGAGAGTAAATATTGGACTTACATTCATCAGGTGGCAAAAACCATAACTCAAAATGAATGCAAATGTTACTCTATATCTGCTTTGTGTAAATAGGCAACTGTTTGCTAACAATTTCAGCATAATATATCAACTTAGAAGGTAATAAAAAAAAACCTCAGCTATTGTAGGTTTAAATAAAAACGTATAGCATCTGCAGTGTGATCTCATAAATCACTTGTAAAAATATGAAGTAAAAAAACATTGTTTTCATTTTTCGATTGATCTTGTTTTTAATTGGTTGTTTTTATTGTTTTGTTTCTCTACTGTTCTGTAAAATACAGTAGTTGTGTTCCCTTCCTGTTGGTGAATATTGCTGATTATTATGTCTCTGTGAGTTTGTTCATGAGGGGAGATAGACATGTATAAATGAGTGAAGCACATCATTGAGAATAGAAAATGTATAGTATATAAACCCATACTTGATTGTACTGCGACATCTATTCATCTGATAGGTCTATTGACAAGAATGTCATACAGTCTGTCATATACCCAGACACAGTACACATTCCTCTGCGTGAGAAGAAAGGAAAAGAGTAGAATAAAGAGAGCGGCAGCATGAGGCGGGGCTGAGCTTGTGTTTGGAGCTTTTCGAGGGGATGTGGGATGAGAACACAATTAGAGGAGCTTAAAGGAGGTCAGTGGGGGGAGCACAGCAGTGGGGAGAGGATGAGGGTGAGCCACACTCACCTGCACGAGCGGTCTGACCAAAGCACAGGTGTTGCACACCTGGGCCTTTGGGTGTCTCCATTAGCCATATTAACCTGCCTAACTGAGGTCAATGACCCTCTCTCCTGTTACAAATAGAGAGGGGATTTTGTGAGGTGGAATTAGGACACATTAGCAGGTTCAGGCTTTTGACAGCATCTCTTTTAAGTTTACATGTAGGGCTGAAACTAATTCAATTCAATTATTCTGTTTGTCCTTTTAATGAATCTATTTATCATTTAGTCTGTACAATGTATAAAAATAATGAAAAGTAAAAATGTCCCAGAAATCAAAAACCAAAACCCAAAGTTGTTCAATTTACAATGATACAAAACAGTTGAAACAAGCAAATCCTCACATTTAAAAAGCTGCAACCAGCATTTAATTGGCATTTTTGCTCTCTTCTATTATCCTTTCAGCACTAATTACATGTTAAATGGATTAAACCTTACTTTGCATGTTTAGTTGTGTTTCATTCGATCATAACAAAACCACATAGCTGTATGTCTACTGTATTAACCATATTATTTGTGCACAGGTTTAGAATTACAATGAAAACAGAGTCAGAAATTGAATCAAGAACACTTCCAGTACAATTATTCCAACTTTTTGAGACACAGAGAGGATGTGCACAGACATCTCTTTGATTTGTGGACATATGGGTGTTGTGGTCAGTGATGTCATCCATCATTTAGGGGGTGACTGTTTTCTCTCCCTGACACTTTGCTGCAGGGCTGGCCAAGGGCATGCATGAACTTGCAAGAGCACACAAATGAACACCATAAGTTGGAGAAGGGTTCGCATACACACATTTGGATTTCATTACAGTTCCACTGACCTAGATTTTGCCTGTTGTCCAGGACTTTCTTATATTTCTATCAACTTCAGTTTGGGATCTTTTTTTTAGCAAGATGAGTTCAGATATATAATTGTTTAAGAATTCACTACAGAAATATCCCTTCATGCAGGGATGTGTGTATCATTTGTATTCGCTTTACACATATAATAGCTAGCCAAAGTCTAAAATTCTCACACTCAAAGTGAGAGAATCAAATAATTATGGGATTATATGTGTATGGAGAGGATAAATTCTCAGGCTTCCTGACAGGTGTAGGAGGACGGAGAAAAATAGGGAAGGGTTTGGCATTATGTTTGTGCCTGAGGGAGGTATATGAGCCCGCTGTGGGAACGTGAGAGATAACCTCTGAGACAGGAGAGTTAGTGGCAAAGAAAGCAATTCACGGAAGGAAAAGATAACATCAAAGGCACAGATTGAGTAACTAATAATTAGGCTGTGATGTTTTTAAGTTTGTTTTTGTTCTACTTAGATACTATATATGTATTCAGGAGAGATAGTGGGCAGCAGGGATTTCCTCCCTCCTCTGCACACACACACACACAGATACAATGTAAAGGAAAGAGCCTTTTCTTCCCAGCAAGCATCAGCCTTTGTGTACGTGCAGTCTGGCATGTTCCCTGATGTTTTCTGGAGGGGTCTTTTTTTCAGTCTTTCTCAGTCATCTTGCAGGTCCCCCGGGGACCTGCAAGATGATCTTCACAGCAGATCTGTATGAATTCCACACATTGTGAATGACATCATGCAAAGATTCCTTAACAAGTTACATCCAGCATGCATTCAGTGAGAGTAGATGATAAGACCTTCCATGTATCAATGTGTGTCATAACATGAGGCAAAAGACTGTGATTGATTATTTTAATGTGACTAAGAAGAAGACAGGAACACATCAGGGCATGTTGCTAGATTTAAATATCATGTGGTAATGTTTTTCCATTATGATTTCAGCAATACCCTTTGGCTGATGATACCAAGCTTTTACGCAACTTACTGATGCAACATGTGAAAATAACAGCTTGGTGTTAGATGACATTTTAGTGAACCTCTAAGGAGAACACACGTTTTGAACAAAGGGAACCTATAGCATGCTGAGAAAGACAATGTTGCATTGTCTTCTTTCAGGATGTTTTCTTCATTCTTCCCTTTCCCTCCCCCAGCCTTCAGCAGTGCTCTTTTTAACTTTCAGGTGTTGACGTTCTCCAGCTACAGAATGAAAAGTCTGTACATTTAGCATGCATTGTGAACCGATTTATCAATAAAAGCAAGAACAAACACGACCAACCCGACAAATATTAAAGAACAAATAATAACAAAGATGCCAGATAAACAGAACATTACAGGCTGGTTTCCCAAGATTAAGATGTTTTTCAAAACATAGGCCTTTTTCATATATTTTGACTTGTAATAGTGCTTGTAAAAGCACAGGTGTTACTAATGACATGAATTAATTTTATTGGATGTATTCAAATGTCCCTGTAAGTCATGTGCCAGTGAATCAGCAAGCACAATACCAGGACCCTGAAACAGAAGCAGCTAAATGGAATTCAGCCATCATTCATTTTATTATTTACACCTGCGCTCTTCCTACTGTGACATATCAAAATGTCATTTGTGAAAAACGCTTATTGTTTTAGTCTAGGACCAGGCTTAATCCCTGTTCAGGAAGACTGTCACTATGTGTTTTACACCTAAAACCACATGGAGAAGTGTAGGCTGTTGGTAGGTTTGAATAAAACAAACAACATGAAACCTTCCTGCCGGCTCCAAGCACCCAACCGCAAACAACATTTAAACTGCCCTCCTTTTCTCCTCCAGGCTGTGGTGTGACAGCGTGAAAAGCAGAAGGAGAGCAGAAGTTGTGATGTGGAGGTGAAGAGGGGCAAGTTTGTGCACTGACAGTGGAAGATGTATGGAGGAGGCTGCTGGGGTTTAGATAGTGATCTGCCTCTGGAGAGGTCGGCAGGATTCTTTCCACTGACACAGTCCACGCTCTTAACCTGACCACATCTCTAACTCTGACCTCTTTCTCACTGAAAACATTATTTGTTGAAGAACCTAATAAACATACTTACATTTAATCTAACCTTGATATAAACTGGGTGGACAAAATATTAGAAACACCTCTCAGTGTAAAGCAATACAGTTCAACAGTACCACAAACTGCAGCCTCAGAAATGTGTTAAATGAACACCTCTTTCAAACAGTTTCAACAAAAACTGAACATTATGAACGTTACGAATGTAGGATTTGTTGCAGGGCTGCTGCATTAGACTGCATTAGTTTTAGTTGGGTAAATCAAATAAACTGGCAACTGAGTGTGTTTCAGAAATGCAATTATGCTCAAATTTCTTAGATGGATAAACTCTATGTGACTTTGACTAAAAAGGGTCGTAAATCCTTAGTTCAGCGAGCCAGCTCAAATCCATGTGGAATGGATTTACTATGCGAATATCGCACAGAGTTGATATGTGGCCTTGTCACGTCCCTCAAGAATACAACCAGCTCAGAGAAGATTTGGGTTGACGGTAATTAGTGATATTGCCAAGCACACAAACACCAACTAAACAGAGCCATGAGATCTACTCATGATATCCAAGTTAGCCCCGGTAGCAAAAACTGAGCTTGTTGAAGAGAATCCGTGATCCTTTCTTCTGAGTAAACCTTTTGGGAAGAGTCACCACAGACACAAGCTGACAACACCGGCAGAAAGACTCTGCATTCAGCTTATGTGACGAGCACAAACACGATTACACCCCCAAAAAGTCGTCCTGAAGCGACATGATCAGGCTATTCATTGATGATCAAAAGAGTAGGCAGAGCTTTGACAACTCAAAATGGCCACCTTATTGCAAAGGGTGTGTTGAATATATGTTGCAGCAAGCAGAGTATGCCATGTGTGAATGTGGTGGTACAACTGGCCTGCCTGATCTAGCTCGCATGCGTTGCTCCATTAAATATTAACCCTTAACCCTTAGCATCACTTTGGCTTCTGGTGCTGTTACGCAGGCATCTTGTTTCGAGATGCCTGCGTTGTTGCTGTTTTGGGTTTGCTTGGACCCTTGAACTCATTGACATTCTTCTGTTCCTTTGGAACTTGGTCTCACTTCAGTACCCCTTCGTGGCCACCTACAGAGTGAACTTACAATAACTAGATTGGAAGATAATGCTCCCCTGAATCTTCAGGTCAGTCTGTAGTTGTGTTCGGTAGTAAGTCTGAAAGATATGATATTTTATAACTTACATTAATCAAACAGCAGAAATACTCTTGTGCTTAGTAAAAGCAAAATGGATGTCCTTCTCTGCCAAGTGAAAACCAATAGGTCTCTGGGTCTCTGGGTAGGTTGTGATGCCTTCGTTCTATTTTAGATCATCTCTCCACAACAGCCTGCTGTCTGCTGTGGCCTTAAAGGAAGTTGCCTTTTAGCTTGTAACCTTCACGTCAAAATGACTTCTTGTGTTGGGGGAAATGGTAGACTTCTGTGAACACATGTATAGAGAAATATAAGGATGTTAATCTGAGAAAAAATAAATAATGCAGTGTCAGCTGGGACTGGCTCCAGCCCCTCCACGACCCTCAAGGATAAGCGTGTATAGCTTACACATGGATGAATGGAGAATAAATAACACAATGAAACTATATTGTCAGTATGATGTGGCCATGATAAGATAGCCATCCCATTATGCTCTTATTTTCATAGATAAAATGCAGTACAGTAGGCTGCAGTCTATTTATAGCCGACTGTAGGGTATCCACAGCATTACATCTCTCTTGATAATGGAACTATGAAAGAGACATGAACTATGAATAGCTAAAAGGAACGTGATATGCCAAACCTTTCTCTTTTATTTGTAACTCGTAATTCATCTCACTCATTTCAAAGACTTCAGTCCCCCTTGGTTAACATGTGGCTCATCATTCCCTTTACTTACAGTAAATTAAATAGCCTGGGGTTTCTGCTCTAATGTATGGCGACCTAGTAGGGGCATACTGATGTAGGCAGTGCAGAGTGCAGTACAGTGCTGAAGAGGATGTCCTGGCGTGCAAACAAACAGTTGCACAAGCACTACTGTGCAGAGCAGGTATGCACATAAATACACCCCCTCAGTCTGAATCAGAGCTGTACTGTTTGTTCTCCACTCCAACACACATAACCATCTCTTCTGGGAGACTCATTCAGTTTTTGAAAGTTGAGTTTTAGATCTGTGATTTTTCAAAACTTCAGCTGCTGCAGTCACAGCGCCTCTATAGGTGAAGTCTGTCAGCTCGAGTAAATACTTTTCTGGAAATGCCTTTCCAGAATTCTTGTGCTTGTTTCAACTCATTAATGCATTCACACCTTCCGGCTATGTTTACACCACCGTGTGTCTTAATAGCCCTTACTTCATAGAATGCCTTTGTGTCTGTATATAAAACAGCAGGTTGTCAGGCATCCCTCTGTTTTACTGTACAGCCAATGACTCATGATGGGACAAACACCTTTATATTTACAGTGATGCCCGCAAGCCGCAGAGCTCACCTGTCTCAAGAGGTAATTCACTCACACTGTCCTCTGGAAAATGACTCATTGTTTGCTGTAAACACTGTGAATGTTGGGTTTATGTGGGGCTTCCCCCAATGTGCTCATCGTGAACACATTTGATTTGATCTTGGATTGAAATTGTCTGGACAGGACATGAAAGCCCCCCCCCCCCCCCAATAGCTATTTTCTACTTGACATGTCTTTCTAAAAGCACGTGACTCCAGTAGGCCTCTCTGCTTTTAGTCTGGACTGTCAGTGATAGTCCAAGGTCAGAATCCCCAAACAACCCACACACAGACACACGCAAGCACCTTGTTTGCCCTGCAGTCCAAACAAATATCTGCACTGATGATGACACATGCAATGGACGAGAGGACAAGAGGACGAAAGAGACAAAAACACAATGAGCATTGAGACACCCTCAAAGGTAAGCAGAGCACCTAACGGAAGCAAAAACCTCCCTCTTTTCTTTCTGCCCGCCGCACACCTTTGAGGCCAGCCTTTCTTGTAGCCCACCTTAGGAAAACATCCGTGCCCCCACACGACGCTGAGCCTTGTGTTTCCTTCTGTCTTTAATCTTAGTGAAAAGAGCTTTTAACAAGGCTGGGGAGGATGAGTGGATGTGCCAAAGCAGAACAAAGGCAGGGAGGAACTAGGAGAGATAGTAGCAGAGTGGAAGGCTCTGTAATTTATCACCTGTTGCCCTTGGGCGGCCCTGCACTCCACGCCCTGGGCTCTGTGTGAGAGTGTGTGTGTGCAGGTATGGAAAGGTGATGAATGAATAAGCAAAGAACAAGAAAACAGACATTCCTCATTCCTCTAAAAACCTCAAAAGACATTGAGCAATTATTTCCAGTGAAAAGTAGTCATCTGCTTTCCAAAGATGCCACATTTATGCATAACTCCCCTTGCCACAAATTTTGACACTACATGTTTATGTACTGATTTTTTGGGGGGGGGGGCAAGATATGGACAAGCAACCTGTTTCCATAGCAGATGTCTGAAGTACAACAGTGCAACATAATAACATTTGAAAGAGAAATGACATATTTTGAAATAAATGCAAAATGAACCAAAAATGCCATATCATGTTGTGTCATGTCACATTGAGGCTACAGTATCTAACCAGGTTAGACTACACTTTGCTGTCTCTAGAAAATTCAGTAGCCTACTGAAGTCACTTTATCTTTGGCTGCCACCTTGTGGCTCGCTGTTTATCTCGTGTATCTACAGACATACATGTCTACAGAAATACAGCATCAATATTGTTTAATTTTGGACTATAATATAAATAACCGAATCATTCTGACTAGACTAGCATTTTCTGAATAAAAACTGCTTTGATTGACAATCAGAAATGCCGGTAATTAGGCAAAGGAGGTGAGACTGGTGATGCTTATCTAATGCTGCCTTCCAGTTCTCTAAGTGAGCACTTTCTTCTCAGCACTGAAAAGTATTTGTCGCGAATTTAAGTTTAAATCAACAAAAACTAAATGGGAACTGTAGTACAATAGCCTTTTGGTATGTTTTACTTTAATTTAAAAATAACGGAAACATTTTGACAAACCGAAAAATACAAGCGCGAACTAATTAATCTATTTGATCTATAGGAGCATTGACGGGATTTCCGACGTATAGTAAAAAATACGAGGCATGTACAAACCACACTAACGTCTGTGATCCCCAAAAGAGAAAACCCAACTTATTTTCGAAACAATTTGTCGGGTTGGTCGTGTTTGTTCGAAAAATCAAAACTCCTACGCGGCCAACGACACGAGAAGGCAACACTAGATGACGAATGACTGGCCGTGTTTGTGGTCGGAGCAAAAAAAAAAAAAAAGCTAGGAAGGCATCAAGGAAACAGCTAGCATCGTAGATAAACACCCCACAGAGGTGTGAACCCGGCGAGAACACAGCTGTCACAATACCAGGAGAGCGGTTAAAAGGCCCGACTGAGTCCTTCATACAGCGAGGGTCAACATGTCTGAGACATACGGTATGTTTGTGCGGGGCGGCACACTGTAATTTCATGCTCGCTAGCTGCTACACACACACACACACACAGCTCTGTGGTGCGATGTGACAGCCTGGTTCTTAGCAACGTTGCTAGTTGGCTAGCTACACGGTTAGCTTAGTTTAGCTGCCACCTCACCGTGTCCGCGGGCTTTAATAGTGATAACCAGCGTTTGCTGCTGATGTCTCATTCAGAGAGACTGGTAGTTTTGGTGCTTCGTGCGCAACTTGTCCGCTGACACCTCTGTCCTACGATGGCGAAGTTTCATCGCTTCCTTAAATCGTCAGTGACACGAGCAAACAGATGGTGGTACATTTCCAGGTAAAAGTTGGCCAAACTTGGGATACAAATCCACAGTAGCATGTCGATACATGAGGAATGCGTTTGGAGACGCCGAGGTAACCTGAGCTAGGGTTTTCAAGCAGATTGGGTGACCTTGCAAGCTGCAAGAATGCTGCATTCACTCCTAGGTGCTGTTTATTTTTACTTAAGAGGTAAGCTATCAGCCACTAGGCCTATATGAGGAAGTAAGATAGCTGTGGCTTATCATCCGTCGGTTACCTGGGGAGCAGCAGTTGTCAGGTGTGCCAGTGGTCTCTACCACATCTGTCCCCATCCATCCTGAAACCAAGTAGCTTCACATCTGTCTGTACTTCACACAATCTACATTACAGGCCAATGCTGACAGGAGACATGGTTGCATCTGTGTGTGAGCATTGACGTTATGGCCGAGCACCAATCCTACTGACAGAAAGTTATTACTGTTCTTTTAACATGACTGCCTGATAGCATCAGTAGCACAATAGGCCTGACACAGTAGACCCAGTTGCTTTGAAATGGCGCACCAGCATCCTCTCCTGTTGCACTCCCTCTCACACACACGTTCTCTCCATCTGTTTCTACTTGTACCCCGTCTCCCTCATTCCTTGTATGAAACTTTATCCCAGTGGGCAGTATTTATGTAAAAGTGCCAGTGCTAATGGTAGCTGTAATAGCATTTTATTGATTTCTGTCTGTCTCCTGTGCTGCCTCCTCTCCTGGAGGGCCGGTGGTGGAACTGGCAAAAAGTATTATGAGTACAATGAGTACATGACCAGGTTAAATGGTCCCAGATGGGATGTTTCATTAATTTGGTCTTTGGTGAGTATGGGACACTTGCATTAGTTTATCTTGTATTGTTACAGAATGTGGTTTATATAAGAAAGTAGAAATAGAAAATGATCTGGCAATTCAATTTTTCAGAGTAATTATAAATTAAATTATAGATATACTAAACACTTTGTTTGATGTTATTGGACACATTGTTTGGTGTTAATGGACAACTGAGCTAACCTATTTCTATGGTCCATATGGCTCCATGTAGGCAATATGTGAATAGATACTGAAGCTGCAACTAACGATTACAATAAAAAAAAAAGATTTATTTTCAATATGTCATTAGTTTTCATTATTGATTAATCCATCAATAATGTTTTGCATTAATTGCTAAAATTTAAGTATATAAATGTCACAAAATATTGAAAAATGTCCATTAATTTGAAAAACAAACAAACAGACACTTGTGTTGCTTGGCATTGATTGATTGACTTGCCGTTGTTACACATGGTATTTTATTACTGGTGAAATTCAATCTAATCTCTCCAGTTTCCATGTTTTTCTTCTGTCTTGTGCTGCATTCTTGGAGTACACATGCATATGCAGTAAGGCAAACATCTCATGTAACTTCAAGTGCAAATGCCCTGTGCACTTTGTCAGTAGATCAGAGGACACATCAGACATAAACTGTAGGTAGCTCTGGGCCTGAGTGTGTTAAGTGTTGTCACAGTGTAAGTGAATGCAGATAACAGTGTTGGTTTGTTCCCTTGGGTTATTTAATATTGATGTGTAAAGAATACAATAGCCTGAAAGGCTGCTGTTGAGAGGTTCAGCACTGCATTCCTCTCTCCCCATTGCTTTGACATATTGACAGCTTGATTGTTGTATGCAGATCTCACATGAGAATAATGTTAGGGAAGACGCTGAAAAGCTGAGGCAAGCTTTTAAAACAGAGCTGTTAGCCTTTGATTCTGTCAGTGCTGCTGTCATGACCAGTGACAATGTGTGGTTGAGACGTAACGCTGACTGCTGTTGCAGAATAAAACTGTAAGTGCTTGTAGGCTCCTTCACTTTGCTTTAGCAGTTCTGATACCGTGAATTTGACCTCTGGCTTGTGTTGCTTGAGAAAACACCCGCTTCAACAAACAAAGGTGCACTGTAAACTGAGCGGGTGGTGGTGTGTGTCGCCCAAGGAAGGTGGCTCCAAGAGTACTATCATAATAAGTTTAGGCCTAAATGTCACACAGAAACTATCTCATCCGCCGCTTTTTTTAAACTACTGTTTTTGTTGACCTTGTGTGGAGCTGAATACTCACAGGATGTTCACCTGGGTGTTAATCTTAACAGTAGTCACTAATCATTTGCCAGGCCAGCACTTCTGCCTGCAGAGCCAGCGCTTAAGCTTAAACCGAAATTACACAGTGTCTTAAAATTCCAACTGAAGCAGGGTCCCAGGAGGAAAGGTGTAGTTTGCAATCATTACTTGCTCTCACAGTCTTAGGAACACACCATCACTCTCGAATTTCCTGTTTTTGTTTTACCACCTCTCTACGCATTACTCACAGATAGACTCACCTATGATTCTCACACATATACTCGCACTTTGTCGCCTCCTGATTCATCACATGGTTTCGTATCTCATGGGTCCAGTCGGAACTGGAGCACAGCCCACGTATGTAAATTCCCCCTGCACTATCTTTGGTCACAGCACACAATGGCTGTCTGTACTGTGGATGTCCTTACATGTCAGGGGCCCGAGTCATTTGGGTTCTGGATCATCTGCGTGGGTTGGGTTGTACTCTCCAGAGCAAGGGCCCACTCTCCACGACAACAACAACAACAACATCTGTACAACCAGCTGGCTGTGGTCATTTAATCCCTGCACAAATCAGTTAACCTAAGCCATGTTCAATAACTCTAAAGCTTTGGCTTTGCTGTAATGACGTGTTACTAGGTGCTAGTGTTGGTGTAATTTTCCACCTCAGACAAACAAGCATATTTACATTAGAATCATAAGTAGCAGGTTATACTGATTACATGCGAGGCTTTGTGATTAGTAGGCTAATTTGGGGTTGTTGGATACTGTGAAAGTAGAAGCTCAATGGGATTAAGAAAATCTAAGGATTGTCTCCGAGGATGGAAGTGCAAAGAGCAGCAGCTCCAGATTCTCCCCTGACGTTGGTGTTGCATTGATCTCTACCTCCTCTCCTCTGCTTTCAGACTTCCTGTTTAAGTTCCTGGTGATTGGCAGTGCTGGGACGGGGAAATCCTGCCTCCTCCACCAGTTCATTGAGAACAAGTGTAAGTTTTCCCTCATTAAAGCCCATTAGTCACATCAGGTTTGCAGAAGAGTAAAATGCATAATTGTATTATTACACAGACGCGCAGAAATTGACGTGGGCATGAAATTAGTGCTGCTGATTTCATGAGCTGTTTCATGCCACACACATCAAATAAACCCTCTCACTCGGCTGGATTTTTCAACAAGTTCCTCCTGAGAAAGTTATTCACTGACTTCCATGTGGAATCAAACTAAAATGACAAGATGAATTGTGTGCCAAAATATAACCCGACACCACCATTCTCTGGCTTAGACTGTTTTGGACAAACAGGACCTGTGTGTGTGTGTGTGTATATGTGTATATATATATATATGTGTATATGTATATATGTATATGTGTATATATATATATATGTATATATGTGTATATATATATATGTATATATATATGTGTGTGTATATATATGTATGTATATATATGTATATGTGTATATATATATATATATATATATATGTATATATGTATATATATGTGTATATATATGTGTATATATATATATGTATGTGTATATGTATATATGTA
>SEMN01001119.1:0-47648 GCA_005408345.1 Macquaria australasica
TATTAGGAAGCACTCCATAGATTTTCATTGTTATGCAGATGATACCCAATTATATTTATCGATCAAGCCAGATGAAACCAATCAATTAGCTAAACTTCAAGCATGCCTTAAGGACATAAAAACCTGGATGACCTGCAATTTTCTGATGTTAAACTCAGACAAAACCGAAGTTATTGTACTTGGCCCCGAACACCTTCGAAACACATTATCTAAAGATATAGTTTCTCTAGATAGCATTGCCCTGGCCTCCAGCGAAACCGTAAGGAATCTTGGAGTTATCTTTGATCAGGATATGTCCTTTAACTCCCAAATAAAACAAACTTCAAGAACTGCCTTTTTTCATTTACGTAACATTGCAAAAATCGGGCACATCCTATCTCAAAAAGATGCAGAAAAACTAGTCCATGCATTTGTTACGTCTAGGCTGGACTATTGCAACTCTCTATTATCAGGCTGCCCCAATAAATCCCTTAAGACTCTCCAGCTGATTCAGAATGCTGCGGCACGTTTACTGACAAGAACCAGAAAAAGAGAACATATTTCTCCAATATTAGCTTCTCTACACTGGCTCCCTGTAAAATCCAGAATAGAATTTAAAATCCTTCTCCTCACCTTCAAAGCCCTAAATGGTCAGGCACCATCATATCTTAAAGAGCTCATAGTACCCTATTACCCCACTAGAGCACTGCGCTCCCAGAATGCAGGGTTCCTTGTGGTTCCTAGAGTCTCTAAAAGTAGAATGGGAGCCAGAGCCTTCAGCTATCAAGCTCCTCTCCTGTGGAACCAGATCCCAGTTTGTGTACGGGAGGCGGACAACCTCCTCACATTTAAGAGTAGGCTTAAGACTTTCCTCTTTGATAAAGCTTATAGTAGGGCTGACTCAGGTGACCCCTGAGCCCCCCCTTAGTTATGCTGCTATAGGCCTAGACTGCCGGGGACTTCCTATGATGCACTGAGCTCCTTTCTCCTCCTCTTCCTCTCCATCTGTACGCCCTCATATCCCATCAATGCTTGTTATTAATTCAACTTCTTCCCGTAGTTGTGTGCTTTCTCTCCTCTCTCTCTCTCCCTCCCCTTCTGTTGCTTTCTGCAGGTGTTTCTGCCTCTGAAGCTGTGGAAGTCTGGGTCTGTGGTTGCTGCCGCCTGCTGCCCCCGTGCTCCTGCTCTGCACCCGCTGATGCTATTGCTGTTGTTGCTGTTATTAGTATTGCTATTATAATGTTACTCTTAGTGTTGTTTCCGTTGGTGTTAACATCAATGCCATTACCATATCTATGCTGTATTGAGCTGCTGTATGTTCTCTTTCCTCCTGCTCTCTCTCTCCCGCTCCCCCCTTCCCCCTTCAACCCAACCGGTCGAGGCAGATGACCGCCCACCTTGAGCCTGGTTCTGCTCGAGGTTTCTACCTGTTAAAAGGGAGTTTTTCCTTGCCACTGTCGCATAGTGCTTGCTCATGGTGGGAACTGTTGGGTCTCTGTAAATATAAAGAGTCGGTCTAGACTTGCTCTATTCGAAAAAGTGCCCTGAGATAACTTTGTTATGATATGGCGCTATATAAATAAAACTGAACTGAATTAAAACTGAATTGAATTAAAATTCTCCAAAAGACCAATGCTTAAAATGATGTTATCGCCGGAGAATCGAAGCAGAAGAAGAAACATGCATTCATTTTTTTAAGATTAAGATCAGGATTAAGTCCTGGGATTAAAGGGAATAATTACTCACAATTGTGGTGAATGTAATTACATAATAGGATGGTAGACACTCAAACAAGAGGTTAAGGAGGACTATTCCAATATACAGTATGGTCATGAGTGAGTTTTTTGCAATGCTCCATTAGAAGATACTTGTGTATAATACATTTCTATTAAAGCATAGACAAGGACGTAGTGGAAATATGTAGGACTTGATCAGTTATACGGTGTCTGATGTGTGGGAGTGTGTGTTACCTGATATTGGATCCTTGGCAACGTAGAGGATGTTAGGAAGGGGCATGACTATTAACTGCTGTAAGGTCTCCTGTAGAGGAGAAGAGGAGGTTGGGGAGTTGGTGGGGCAGAGAGATGAAGATCAAACACATTTTCAATTTTATTGTCGTCATAATAATAATAATAATAATAGTAATAATAGTGCAAATTCTTTGTCAGAATTTAAATATCAGTACATTCCTATCAAACTCCTATCAAACGGCATAAAAAGATTTCTATTAGAGGCTGAAAGATACTGGATTTTTGAGGCTGACATCCATATTTGTGAATGACAAAAACTGATAATTTATGGGCCAATATTTGTTTTTAAACATAAACACACCAACATTTTCCCTCAAGGATCCCTTAAATTTGGTTATTAAAGAATTGTGATCAAGATATGTACCGAGCGTGACATTTTACAATTGCTCTCTTTGGTGGACAAACTATGCAATGGAGACACTATTCTAAATTACCTCTAACATATCTTTATTGCAATTTTCTTGTAGCTTTTTGGCCAATTTACACACCTAAATACCTGTGATAAGCTAAAATCAGCCAATAATGTAAGTCATGCTGTTGGGCTCTAAATAGTCATTTACAAATGTTTTTTAAAAAGGTAAATATTGCATGAAATCAGGACCAAAAACTTCCTAACATTTGTAACAGCAGTTACTAAAATTGTATTAGATGTCAACTTGACAGCAGGTAGACCATTCCTAAGTCACATCCTCGCATAAAAGGAAGATTTTTTGTTTTGCCACACTGTATTCTGTATACTTTCTGTACTATAAAATAAAGAATAATGCCACTCCATCAACAGAAAATCAGGTTGTCACAGTACTTTCCCCACTGATTGCCTGACAAGTGGCTCCTTGGAAAGTACAGTGTAAAATATCACCACCATAATAATGAGCACAGAAGAAGACAAAAACATAGGTAATGTAGTTGTTTTTCTAACAGCCGCTCGTTTGCTGTGGTGTATAGTGGCATAAAAAGAATGTGGAAGCATCTGCCCATTTCTACACAACACATTTAGTAGACATGAATCAAAGTCCAGCCACTGACTGACCCAGACTTGTGTGTCTACATGTTTGCGTGTGTGTGCGCATGTGTGTATAGGCAAGCAGCCAACAGGAAACACCCTGCTGTCGACAAAGAGAGTGTGTATGTGTGTGCATGTGTGTCTGAGTCAGGAAAGAAACAGCCCACTAGGAGGGAATGCTTTTCATTCCAGAATATCCTCTCCTGAAAACACACCTGATTGTCCAGACAGGACAAAAACATTTGTGAAAAAATAAAAACACACATTATTCTTATTAACTAATGAATCAAATGCAGGAGAAGCAGAGGTGAAGTGTCTTTAGCAAAATGTGTCTGCTAAAGCAAGTTGTTTTGAGATGAGGAAATATGACAGGGGAATAAGGTCACATAGGAAGACATTAGGTTTAGAGAAAGAACACATGGGAGGAGACATGCTGACGACCCCTGGTTAAGGAGAAGGAAAATGTACTAATGGGAGTGCGTGTGTGTTAGATCTGGGTGTTTGGTGATGAGGGAAGTGACTGTCAGCAGGGAAGGGTTGGCTGGAATAATACACTCAAAAACATACAGCACAGTGAGCACACACCTGCAGACAGTTTTACACACCTTCTCACAATAGGGAAAGTTATCAAAAGTCACATGTTAGGTGGTGCTGTTTGTTTCCATAATAAATATGGACCCATTCACGTTTCTTAAATGTGCTGCTATATTTGGTCACTGTAACAACTTAAAGCAATGAGCTACAGGGCTCTGCTCTAAAGTGTCATCTGCTAACCAGTCAAATAAACGCACGATCGGCTTACACCACAGTTGTTGCATGGGCAGCTTTGAGGTAGTGCAATACCTGCAGATACTGTTACACTGGCCTATACACCAGGAGGCGCACACACACACACACACACACAGTACAGTGTGAATAAAACATGTGAGCTTGGCTACTAGATCTTTAAGGCACAGTGGGAATTCAGCAGAAACACACAGTCAGTCTGGAAGCTTTGCCACAAAGTTTGTTTCATCAATACACACTGCAGATTAGGTCAGAGACAACCACTAACTAAACACTAAATATAGTCTCAGAGAGCAAGTGAGATAAACATTTTGCATGGCATGTTCTTGGTTTGCCAGTCCATCACTAAGATTGACTTATATACTGTTGGTTGTTTAAAAAATATTTACTGAATCACAAAACAAAATTGAATGAAACATAGAAACAGATTTGCTCTTCTTATATTCTCTTTACCACTAATGGGGCAAGAAATCGAATATGTGGCCCAAATATTGCACTGGTGATACCAGAGGAAAAGCCATGTTGTTATCTTTAGAATCAAAAGGGTTTATTCATTTTAGGCTATTTTGGGACATCTCAGACTCAGCTTGTCAGGCTCAGCTCTACACTGGCTCAACTTTTATAAATCTAGGCTACCCTAAACACAACATAACCAACTTATGCTCAGCTGTGCTTCGATTTTGATGCTGATATTAGCATGAAAATTATAAATAGTCTATGATCTGACATTTCAAATAATGTTGAGTAGGCTGTGGAAGTACAGTTTAGTTCAATTACAGCTTTAATTTTTCATGGCTTAATAATCAGTAGGTGTTGTAAAATTAATAGTTAATCATTCAGTTTGTGGGTTGGTGCCATCAGTTACAAGGGGTGTAACTGTAGACACAACATATGCACTTTTCAATGTTTAAAATTAGCTTTTTAATTAAAAAGAATGTCAGGTGTGAACAACTTAGAGCCTTGCTATACCAATTTTAGGCTACGTATACCACACTGCACAAAATTATACTTTAGGATTTAAAGTTAGCCCAACGTTTGTGTGGCTTTGACAGCTTTGTCAGCCGAGGCTACATAGCATGGGGTAGTATGGAGCACAGATGCTGTAGGCGCTGTTACAAAAGGTGCCTCCCCTGGGAATGACATACCACACAGAAAATGGCCACAAGGTCACTGGATACACAGGAAATGTGTTTGCACTTAATAGGGGTAGAGAGCATTCATAAAGGACGAAACAATGGAAAGATGAAGAATGCATCTTCCCAGAGGATCAACTTAGACTGTTACATGATGTCACCCTCAGCTCCATAATCAATGCTGCTCTCCCCCATGTCTGATGTATGACAGTAGTCGTAGTGACTACAATTTAAAAACACTGGAAAGCACACTAATAGCTTTTCTAAATTTAGCTTTAAAAAAAAAAAACATTATTATATCAGATGTCAGTGATAGGTCAAAATAAAATCATTACATCTTCAAAACAAATGTTAAACTCATAATGACTGTATATCTTTATTCAAGGGTAGATTGCGTAACAAACCATGTTTAAGCTTATGTATCACATATAGAGTGCTGCTGAATGAGTCCTAATACCCGGAAATGAGTGGCTAAATGAGACTACAGAGGTTGTTGGGGACATTAAACGTCATCACACCAAACACAGAAACTCATCTACTCACTCGTCCACCTTTACAGCCTTGTTGTGTTTATACTCGCGCTCTTGCAAACTATTCTAAGTCAAACTTTCCCAAAGGCTTTTGTAGAAGAGGTAAGCGTGCGGAATCAAATTACAAGTTGGGAGCTTAGTGGTGGTGACGCTGAAGTCATGCAACTGTTGTGTAGTTGCTCATAGCCTAACATTAGCTTTTTACTTCTAGTGATTGCATTTATGCTTTAAAAATCATAAAAGTGGTGTTCATTTGTGAAGATTATCTTGCTGAACAAAACATGTAAGTATCATAAACTTTTGTTTGCCACAGAGCTCATTTTCTGCAATAATCCAAAATCCAATGCAAAAATCCCATTGGCTTTTTGTCGAGGGAACCAGGGCAATACTAACTTCCGGGTTGGCCAACAAAACTATGTCATCCCTGCAGCACTCTATTGGAAGTAGAGATGTGTCAGTATACCAATTTTACTATATACCGTGGTGAAACATTTTTATGCTAACAATACCACCAACAATTTCTGTTACTGAGAACCGTGACCACAGCACAGATGCTGCTGTTTTATTAAAAGTTTTATTTTGATAAACCACATGGGAGTGCTCTAGCTACTCTGCCCATGGCTTGTAAGAACATAACTGTGCTGCAGTCCATCGATCTTATGTTACAAAGTTCTGCCTTTTAACTATTAACACCCAGCATGTAACACTTACTTAAAAATCTTGCACTCCAGAAAGTCTTACAGACAGAAAGGTTCAAAAACATTCCACGTACTAAAATACAATTAATTAATTATATGAACATTGAAAAGTCATAAATAAAGTGAGTACAAGTGAGCGATAGTGTGCAGGATTTTATGGTTCTTTTACAGCTATTAACATACAAAAGAAATTAAAAAAACATGCATGAAAACATGAATGAGTGCATATAACCAAAGAGAAACAGACACTGCTGCATTTAAAGTCATTTTCAGTCAACTGTCTACAACTTTAAAAACCAGCCTGCTTTTGTTTGTGGTACTTTTAGTATATTTGACATTAGTTCAAATTAGTCCAACAAAGCTATAATATACAGTTCACTGTTTAGTTTATTGGGTTTGAATAATTCTAAGGCAATCATGGTGGGAAGTAATTTTACTAGATTTTAGCATTAATAGTAGTATTTCAGGATAGTTTGATGATTATAGTGTTAATACTGTGTACCATGATATTTTTGTCTCCAATAATCATAGCATGAAAATTTGATACCAGCACAAAGAAAGAGTGAACAGCATTAACATGTAAGGTGATTAGAGCTCTGTGGTGTGTTTAGGTTGGTGTTTCCATTCAGAAGAAAGATTATGGCTTTAATGCCATGGCTAAGGTCAGTGCAAACTAGCTGGTTGTTTATTATAGATGAGACAGATAGACTTACACTCTTCTCTGTATTACCTGCACTTGAGTTATATATTACTGTGGTGTTTTTGTGTGTGTAAGCACTATGTCAGTGTACACAAATGAAATACTAAGACTGTGTGAATAAGGTGAATGTCAATGTCTAATCAAAATGCACTCTCTGACTTTCGCTGTGTGTGTGTGTGTGTGTGTGTGTGTGTGTGTGTGTGTGTGTGTGTGTGTGTGTGTGTGTGTGTGTGTGTGTGTGTGTGTGTGTGTGTGTGTGTGTGTGTGTGTGTGTTGTGTGTGAGAGTGTGTGTGTGTACACCAGTGATAGATCAGATCTATAGATATTCTCCTGCAGCAACATCACCAGCAGGATCTAACACTTAAAACTGACATGGGATCAATACAGCCTGCTACACTGACCCATTTAGACACACACACACACAAGGCCTAAATCCATGGCCCACTAACGCACTGGGCTCACATTTCTAATCTGAGATCAATAAAATGGTGGCAGCGAACAGCAGATCTGACTTTAACTGAGCTGCTAGGTTCTGTGTTACACAACTTTCTCACCACTTTCAAGGCTTTAAAAACCAAATCAAAACCCTATAATTTCGTCCTAAGAAGCTGTGCACTACTTCCTTTTGGTTACAAGTCACATTTATTTATACATTTATATATACATATCACATAAAATATCTCAGTGGGCTTTATAGGCTGACATCAACAATGTTTTCTGATCCATCCAGGCTCTCTGCCCAAAAAGCACTTGCAGTATTTTGTACTGGGATGTAAATAACTGAAGTTAACATGATTTTGATGTGATGTATGACGAGGTGAATAAATAGGAAATGCTAACAAAAGATTTCAGTAAAATCTCACCACTGAGGGTAAACTGGTGACCCAGTGGTATGAAGCATGGGAAGAATCAATAAAGACTTCAATGAAGTCAATAAAGAAATTGAGTAATGACCAAAGATAATAACACATTCATATAAAAACACTCAGACACATACTTCTGCAAAGGATAGTATTATAGCTTTATACAAGGATGAAATGGGCAAATTTGTATGTGGGTCAGAGTCAGACTTATAGCCATATAAAGTTGCAGTATTTCATTGCCATAGTGCCACTTGTGGTTGAAATGCTATGACATTTTGCAAGCTCACTCTGTGTTTGTCATCTGAAATTTGGCTGCACTTGCACAATGTGTGTAAGTCACATCTAGCCAGTTACAAGAAAATGCATGAAATGTCAAAAAAACAAAACAAATGAACAACTATTCATTGGGATCATTAAGGACAAATATGTTAGTCACCAAATCTGGATGTCAAGTCTGGATGAAATTTGTACAAATAGTGAAAAAGGTATGTTTTTGTGCCTCCCAGTTTGGAGGTTATAAAGAAAAACATAACCTATTTTACAAATGGCCCTATAAATAGTCCTTTAGTGGCATTATCTTCAAAGCCACAACAAAAACTAGTCCTTTATTCCTTCCATCTAACATTCCATCTAATTTAACTGAAATCCGATAAGTAGGTCTTAACATATTTTATTGACTGGCAGACAATAAGGAGCAAAAATATAACATCCTTGGCAGAGGTCAAAACAGTAACATTTTGGTTAAATTTCATTGCACAATAAATCAAGAGTAGCGCTGGACTTTGTGAAAGACTGTCCTGTAAAATGTTACAAAACCTCCTGGTTTCTTAAAAATAAAAACTTGCACTAATGTATTCCTAAATAACTAGCTTATCTGTGTTTATTTAATATTCAAGAACTAGTTAATTCGCTTTAACTCAGCTGGTGTAAATTTTAAAAGCTTGCCTGATGTGGATGGATGAAACAAAGCCAGTAGTGTTTGCATCAGTCTTTATAGAGTGATTGACAGTTGCAAGGACTTAAAGTATCCAATTCTGCTGGTAAACAGCAAACTGTTTAGAGGGCGGAGAGTGTCAGAGTTTTCAAAGACCGACTGACAGAAACAGGGAGACAAGTGAAGGCTCGTTCCGTCCTCCATAGTAACTACTCTTCTTCCTTTCTTCAGTTTGTGTTTTTTTTTTCTATTGACACAGGGAACATTAGCACTCTGTCTGGGGAAAAGGGCTTGGGATGACCACACACACACGTAGGCAGTTACTTAAGTTAGGTAAAAATCTAAAAATCAAAATCACACACTGAATATTACAATCCACCCAGCCAGGGTGGGTGTGCGCGCGGGTGTGTGTGTGTGCGCGTGTTCAAAGTAGGCCAGAGGCTATTGAGTTCAAAACATCCCATGTAGGCTCAGGGCTTTGTACTGCTGTTCCCACCGTAACCAAGGAGGGGTAAAGTGAGAGGGAAAAGGGGTGAGAGAAAGACAGTGAGAGAGAGAGTTCTGCTTAAGTTACTATACAACAATAAAATCTCTTTCACAAGAGCCAGAGTTTCACACTTCTGAATGCAAGAGCTGTCACACTCAGACACTGTCCAAGTATTACAGACCCTCTGTGATCAGATAGAATGAGTGGAAGATCTGAAATGAATAATGTCCTTCGTGGCTTTTCTTATCAGCTAGTCACTGACTGACACAGTGATGTCTGATGTAATCTGGACAACCTATGCCTAAAAAAAATCCCTTTTTTCCAGCAATGCATTTCTTTTGTCATTTGGTCCAGTCTCTCTAACACTGTCTGTCTCAATTCCCCCCCCCCAAAACCCTAGCATGGAAATCTGTATCTTTTTTAGTGTAAAAATGAAGCTTACTTTCACTGTGTTGTGAGTTGTGCTCTTGTGTGAAATAACCCCCCTCCCCCCAAAAAAAGACAGTCTACATCAGAGAAAACAAGATGGTCAAATCCATCACATGCCGGATATCTCCTATTAATTCTCATGCAATTTAAACTGCCATGCATATGTCTCGGTGGCATTTAAGTTTCATTATCAATTAATCTATTTAGTAACTGTCAATAACTGTCAAATCAGTAGCCTGTAAAGTGTCAGATGTCTGTCAAAAACAACCAGTCTTAAAATTGCTTATTTTTGTTGACCATCAGCCAAACCCACCAAAAGTTTTTCTGTTTAATGGTATTAAACATCGTAAATTGTAATCCTCACATTTGAGAGGCTGTAACCACTAAATGGTATTTTTATTGTCAAAAAATGTCTTTGATTCATTTTCTGTTGATCAGTTGATCAATTATAGTGGTATAGATGGTGCCTTAATGGTCAGGCACCATCATATCTTAGAGAGCTCATAGTACCCTATTACCCCACTAGTGCACTGCGCTCCCAGAATGCAGGGTTCCTTGTGGTTTATAGAGTCTCTAAAAGTAGAATGGGAGCCAGCTATCAAGCTCCTATTCTGTAGAACCAGATCCCAGTTTGTGTACGGGAGGCAGACACCCTCCTCACATTTAAGAGTAGGCTTAAGACTTTCCTCTTTGATAAAGCTTATAGTAGGGCTGACTCAGGTGACCCCTGAGCCACCCCTTAATTGTGCTGCCAGGCCTTGACTGCCGGGAGACTTCCCATGATGCACTGAGCTCCTCTCTCCTCCTCTCCATCTGTATGCACTCATATCCCATCAATGCTTGTTACTAACTCAACTTCTTCCCATACTCTCTCTCTCTCTCTCTCTCTCTCTCTGGAGCTGTAGAGTCTGGATCTATGGTTGCAGGCCACCTGTTGCCCCTGTGGTCCTGCTCTACACCCATTACCGTTATTGCTATTATTATTAGTATTACTATTATTATATTGTATTAGTATTATTTCTATTACTATTAACATCAATACCATTACAATTTCCCCCTGCCTGGCCCCCCCCTCCCTCCTTTCAACCCAACCAGTCGAGGCAGATGACCGCCCACCTTGAGCCTGGTTCTGGTCAAGGTTTCTACCTGTTAGAAGGGAGTTTTTCCTTATCACTGTCACCTAGTGCTTGGCCATGGTGGGAACTGTTGGGTCTCTGTAAATATAAAGAGTCGGTCTAGACCTGCTCTATACGAAAAAGTGCCCTGAGATAACTTTGTTATGATATGGCGCTATATAAATAAAACTGAATTTGAATTTGAATTAACCAGGCACTAATTTCAGCACTTGGGTGGACCAGTTAGACGGAAAACCCAGCAGCTTGTGATATCAGGTTACTGTGCTTTGTACAATAGAGAGAGAACAGAAGGACACACATACAAGTCGCACACACACAAACACATACACGAACGGTTAGTGCTTTGTCACTGGGGAAGCTGGGAGGATTCAGCCTGTATGTCTGCTGAGACTTCATCTAATTAGGAGAAAGCCAACGCCTAGCCCCCTAGAAACAGCTTAATATGTATGTATGGTTATATTCTAAGGCTCATAATTCAATGACTTAAGGTTATACTATGAGGTGTGTGCATGCACGTGTGTGGTTGAGTGTGTGTTAAGGCCAGGGTATTTGTCTGTGGTTAGAGATTAACTATCATGGACAGATTAACCCCATACTGCCCAGAATGACCCACTTTGCAGAGTCCACACCCACACCCACCCACCCCCACCCCCCCACACACACACACACACACACACACAGCAGATGGAATGCGTGAGTATTCTGTATTATCTGTGGCACTTTCTGTTTGGTAGCACCATGAACCAAAAAATGGCCATCTTTGTTGTGATTTTTCTGACCAATATTTAAAATGCAATATGAATTGGAATCATTTTCCATAAATCAATCTCTTGACCCATTTTGATGGACCACATACAATCAAACATCTATCAAGCACAACTACAAACTTATCTTGTTTCTACATGAAAAGAACCACAGGGTAAAAAATGCAGCCGCTCGTGTCCAGACCTTTCGCCCTCATCTCACAGGCCTTTTTCAGCTTCAGACTTGAGAGGGTTCCAAACCGACTACTGGGTGTTTTACTCTGCCTCTATCGTAGCACTGAGATCAGGGATTCTTACGGTTCAATTCAGTTTTATTTATACAGCGCCAAATCATAACAGAAGTTATCTCAGTGCACTATAGAGCAGGTGTAGATCGTAACGTTACTCGTTATATTTTTATTTACAGAGACCCAACAATTTCCACCATGAGCAAGCACTAGACAACAGTGTTTTCTACTACCCCCTCCACCAACCCGTTGTAGTCACGTACACTCAAACTATGTTATTACGCAATATAAAATTATGACAATGTCACTTTACCTCTTCTGTGAACATGCTTCTTTCTTCTCTTTTATTTTCAAAGTGGTGTTGATCGTTTCTTCACGGAAAATTGGAAATTAATACAGAATGTCCTGTGTTGTTGGTAGTAGCTAGGCTCTGAGGGAAAATGAAAACGATCCGCTTGACTTTGCGACAGCGGCGCCAACAATAACACCACTTGGAAACACTATGGGGGTAAACGCTGAAAAGTTGTCTATTGCCACTTTAATGTAGCAACTGTTGTACAATGCTGATATGTTCTTCTCCTTGTAACATCATCTGTACAGTAAGTGAAAGTGAAATAAAAAATAAAAGAAGTTGCATCTCTTTATTTGCATGTATCAAGTAGAAATGTTTAATTTTACTACTTTTACTACATTTAAATTATTTTCCTGTCACCAGAGGCCTTCAGCATCTCACAAGTCCATGCCACAAGTCAACTTCTCCAGTTTCTATTGAATTGGCCCAAGATCACTGCTGGTCAACCGCTATGCTCTACAAACCACTAATTGTGTTTTGTAGAGCAGAGTTTTCCATTTTTCTCTGAAATGAGTAGCTTTGATTTGCTTTGTTCAGGTCTCAAGGTAATAAAAGCAGGAGCATTTACATAGTAATACTCCCTAAATGTCCACTGGGCAGTTTTCTAAATATAACCTTGTTTGTCACCATTCCTAAACCCAATAAAAGCTTAAGGGGTATCAGATCTTTCGAGCATCAGTGAAAAGCTAAAACCATCTAAAACATATTAAGAGATTAAAACACCAACAACCAAATGCAACAAATACATGCAAGTAATACACTTCCATCACTGTCTGGGGTTAGATCTTAGAGGAAGTGTGTGTGTGTGTGTGTTTCAGCAGGACATGACTGCAGCTCAGCCAAATCAACTGCATCTGAGCTTATTATAGCGCATCTCTGATTTATACAAAAGACACACTGTGTGCATGCAGGCACACGCACAGGGGATTTATGCCTCAGACCAACGAATGTGATTAGCTTTGAGAAGACATCAGTACACACACACACAAACTCACAAACTAAAGACAGTACACACACACATCATAGTGTGTGTACTCACATTCATTCCTCTCAGTAACGTGCGTTTCCATTCAATTGTCAAGCGAATTTAAAGCAAACTTTTGAAATTTTGCAAAAAACAAATGCCAAGTGGCCTTGGCCATGTAACCCATCTACTGGAGAAACGTGGAGAGAGGTCCTCAGGAATTTGTTTCTATTGGGCAAGTTTGAATGGTTCTTTCATGTCAGCTAGTGGTGGCCATATTTCATGCTGTCTGGAGACAAAGACAAATGAATGCGGAATGGTTCAGTGGAGTTACATGTCCGCTACGTCAGAACTTGTGGCAAGGACATTTACATATCCCATTTATCGCATCAACTCTTTTTCGACAAAGGAAAAAACCACCTCACAGGAGCAAAAAAACCTTTTTGCGCAACTGATGAAGTTTTATCAAATTTTGTCGTTTCCATATATAATGATAATCTTCCTGTGACACTGCAAAGCACTTTTGCATTCACTATTTTACTGGCTTGGCATCTTATCTTGAAATGAAACCATGCGTCACCTCCTAAATTTGAAGGTTGGATTAAGGAAGTACTGAAAATAATCTGGGGAAAACCATGGATGTATAAAAAGAGAACTGGGTACAGCGTCGGAGGCGGGGCCCCTTTCATTACTATGAAAGCTGCTCAGTGGCGCATGAAGCCAAAAAAGTTCGACTTCCCGGGTATAAAATTACCTGGATCTTCCACATAGCGTCCGCATTCTTGGCCCATAGAGCAAGCGCACTAGCTTTTCCTTTAACCCCGCCTCCAAACCGCTAGGTCTCACGGGTCTCAGAGCAAGTGCACTAGCGCTTCCTTTAGCCCCCTTCCTTTGGCAGTGACTCTATAACTCTGGATTTGGCTATTTATGCATTTTACAACTTTTAGGACATCATGATTTAAATAAGGGCTATTTAAGTGTTCATACTGGCGAGTTGTTGTACCTCAAAAAAAATTATCCGCTGATTTACAGACGTCTCTTTCCCAATGTAAGTCTATGGGAAAAAGTCTCTTGGGGCCAGTGTGCATCACGTGACAGACCCGGAAGTTGTAATTACACGGTTGGGCCACTATGTCAAATTGGCTTCAAAGCCTGGTGCTCTTCCTGGGGGCTTGGGGAAAACTAGATACAAACTTTTGGCTCTCTAAAAACCTTTGATGCAACATGGAAACCCTGGATTATATAAACTTTTGCCTGGGGTCTAGGACAACTGAACCCCTCCCGTGCAACACAGTAAGTGGTCTGTAAAAGTGTTTACTCACTAGGGCTATAGCATTTCTTGGGAAAGAAAAACATGATTCCATTTATACTATACTTTTTAATAAGATGCTACTTTGCATACCTTCTCTGAAGCGTTGTATGCTAGGGAGTCCAGTGCCAACTCCCTTCCGTTCATTTAATGTACAGTTTAGGGGATCTCTGCTTTAAAATGTTGATGGATTTGATTTCACTTCTTTTGGCCCAAAGAAATAATCTCCTTTACAGATTTAAAAAAAAAAAGCAGTGCATGCGGTGGGTGTTATGCACAAAGTCAAGGGAGATATAAGAAGTTCTGTCAAAAATCTAAGCCATTCAGTGTCCCATCTGTTGATGTGGGGAAACTAGAGGCTGACAGGTTGTAGCTGTAGCTGTAAAATGACACACTGCGCATAAGGAGCAACATTAGAGAAGTGGATTATGCTGCAGGGCGTTTCTTAGGATACCGGATACAATGAGCCCAGACTGAGGAGCGTATGAGTGAATTTTTTAGCATAAGAACATGTAAAAAGTGTCAAGATGGGTGAATGTTTCCTTTATGACAAAGTTTTTGGAAGCGTTTAGTGTGTTTTACAGAAAAGCAAACTCTCCTTTGTGAATTGACTCAAACAACAACAACTTGCCTCTCTGATATTAAATCCTGGATGTCCCAAAATGTCCTTAAATTTAATGATGATAAGTCTGAGGTCATTCTGTTCGGTCCCCCAAATTCCATCAGCTCTTTTGGTGCTAATCTTGGCGGTCTGTCAAATAATATTAAGCGGGCTGCTAGGAATCTAGGTGTAATATTTGATGCTAACGTCTGTCTTGATGATCACGTCAAAAGTGTCAAGATAATCTCTCAAAACGCTGCTGCTTGACTCATTACCAGGATCACCCTTGTACTCCCTACACTGGCTCCCTGTCAAATTTCGAACTGATTTTAAAATGTTATTGCTCACTTTTAAGGCCTTGAACAGCCTTGCTCCTAAGTACATCTATGATTTATTGACCCAGTACGTGCCCTCTTGACCACTAAGATCCACGGATAGATCCCTGCTGGTTACTCCCAGGTCACGATTTGTGGGTGATCAGGCTTTTGCCATCAGAGCCCCCCACACTATGGAACTCTATGCCTACTGAGCTCACACACACTAAGTCTCTAGCTTGTTTTAAATCTCTTCTTAAAACTTTTCTCTTGGTGAAAGCTTTTGGAAATGTTTGATGTATGTTTTTATTTACACCGTTCTTATTCCTAGTTATCTGATTTTATTCAGTTTATTGTCTTTGTGCTCATGTTCTTTGGCCTTATTCTCATTTATCTGCCTTGTCTGGTTTTATTTCCTTTAGTAAAGCACTTTGTAACATTGTTAAGAAAAGTTATATATAAATAAAGTTTTTATTATTATTATTATTATTGATCACTGCAGATTATTGCCCATCAACCACCGCTTATGTAGTTTAGGAATGTATATGAATGTGTTGCGTGTGTTTTCCTGCAGGGACTGTTCATGTTTGTAACTTCCAAGCTGAAATAAGGTGTCATAAGATACACACATGACAATGATGAGAGCTAAAAGACAAACTACACACACACACACAGATACAGACTTGCACTCCCCCAGGCAAAGTAAATCAGCTGAACATACAGTAACAGCTGCATCTCCTACATATGTAATAATGACAATCTGGACTGCTGCTTGGCTACTGTAGTGCATTTTGACCCATGAATGTTGCCGTAGTCTGCGATCACACTATCAGCACCATGTGTGTGCATACCTGGTAGTATGTCCTGATGTGTCTGGTGAGAACGCTCAGGTTGTGAAGGCGAAGCGACACATCATTGTTCACATTCTTGTTCAGCCTCTGATTGGTTGGCCTGGGGTCACTATGGAGAGAGACACACACACACCACAGGAGCGCTTAGATTGACGTTATTCGTGGCTATTTAAGACAAAAATCATTACACACACACACACACACACACACACACACGTATCCCAAGTGCAGAGTAACTATTGTGCTGGAGAAGGATTTATGCTCACATCAAATGACGTCAGCCTGTGCCAGACTGATTTGCATGTGAACAGTGGGTGTGTAACGCTGTCTGGCTGACCTACTATGACTGTCAAGACATCAGTCTGATGTTAGAGCTCAAGTCAGCTCTAATGGAAACTATTCTAAACATACAAAGGCTAGAAAATGACTTTCATCTTACTGGGCTAGCATTAAAATGGGGTCTTTACCATCTGAGCTCCTGGAAAGATATAGGAACGTGGTGACATCTTCTTATGGGTTGTTTTGTTCAAACAACAGTCCAAAAGCCAAAGATATTCTATTTCCTATCATATATGCAAGAGAAAATCAAATAATCCTCACACTGCCAAATCTAACATCACGATTGTTTTTTTTGCTTGAAAAATGACTGCCACAATTAACTGATTATCAGAACTGTTGCTGATTAATTTTTTGTCTTCAGTTAATCGATTAATCAACTTATCGTTTCAACTCTAATTTAAATACACAATATACTCCGGGCGCTTTCACTACACTAAGTGGAAACTTCAACAATTACAACTGACATCTTCTACAGTTTATACACTTGAAGTGGCACTAATTTCTTCCACGTCTCCCACTTCCATTGATATTTCCAACTCAATTTATCACTTCCCCAATTTTACTCCTTTTAGCACTTTTACTTCAACTGATACTTGAACTTCACTCTGCACTTACAGTAAATTGATACTTTATTCAGTGCTTACACTTAAATTGAAACTTCTTTCACCACTTCCATTTTAAATACTTTGTCCTTCAGTAACTATATTTTGACCACCACTTCAAGTTCAGCCTATTTCAGTGTTTCAACTATTTCTAAAGTTTCAACTGCAAATTATCAGCAGTGAGTATGCTACATTTTCTTGAGGACATTTAGCCATTTCTAGTTTTACTCCCAATCAACAAGTCTATCAATACCATCAATTAAAGATTCCCACATTAACTTGCAAAATGATTGCAAAATTACTTCTGCCCCAGCTCAGTATTTATTTTTTAAAAGGTCGGAGAGAATAATAGATTTACAGACTGACTGATTTAAAAGCTCACCAACTGTCTCTGAGTGGCTTTCCTTTAATATTCCTCATGGATCTTCCATCCTGGCCTCCTCTGTAACCAACTTTCCCATAAACCCCTACCAAGTCCTAATCACTGCCCTACCCACCCCCCAGTTAGCCCTACATTCAGCGTGCAGAGAACAATAGCGTGATTATCATTGTTTCTGAAGACAATAACTTACATATGAACATGTGGTCTGATTGGGGACAGAGGGCCGTCTGGATGGGATAGGATTCAGATTCCACACAAGTAGGTATGTTTTATTGTTGTTCCTAAGCTATTCGCCCATCCGGCAAGCAGTTCTGATGGAGTATACTGGCACCTTAAGAGTCTACAGCCATTCTAGTGAAACTACTACTGAGACTGAATTTAGGCTCAATGGTGTTTTGAGCTAAATGCTAAAACGCTCACAATGACTAATGTTTCCCATGTTCACCATCTTAGTTTAACATTTGCTAATTAGCACGTAACACAAGGTGCAGCTCAGGCTGATGGGAATTTGTTTTGCAGGTATTTGGTCATAAATCAAAGAACTGGAGTGCCACAGACAGGGTAGGGAAGTTGCATAGTATTTAGACACAGACTAACACATTCTTGATTTTGGTCTTTTCGTGGGATTTGTTGACAGTAAGAAAGTAACAACACTACACCACCATTACCATTAAAAATCTGAAAGAAACACTTTGGACATACTGGAAGTTTTGCATGTTTTGCTGGCATAGAAATGGTCATATTCACACAACCTGGATATTGTCACAACATACTCATAGTATAAGAAGTATCAGTCACTGAAAAGCAAAACCATATTCTGCTGTCTGAAATGTACATCCTGCACTCATGTCCTGTGTCAGTTAGTGCTGCATCACCTTCATATTTTTGTGACCGATTCTCTCTATGCTGTGCCAGCATTTTGATTTCTTGTATCCTGAGATCCAGGATGCATAAACTGAATCTAAACAGCAGCTCAGTTCTAAAGGGACTGTTAATGATTTGACTCATGCTCTCTCTTATACTCTTCTGTATTTCTTGATGCAGACTTCAGCAGCACATCTGGCTGTGACGTTTACAACCTGAAACCAACGAGTCAGGATGTGGTTGCACAAACACACTTACACAGACACACACAGGAAACACTGGATTAACTCACATAGCCCAGTCCAGACACACAAAAAGAAATTTTTTGTGACTCATGCAAATAAACGTGAAACTCTCTCTGTATGGTGCTACCCACATGTGTGTCATGATCTTATGCAGGAAGACGCCGTCCACCAACTCCATGAACTTGTTGACCCGCTCCTCTGAGCCTACATCGTCACATGAACCCAAAGGACCCAAGCTCTGCACCTAGAGACAGAAAGAGAAGTCAACTACATCACACCTAGAAATATCCACTGAACACTCCTTTTTTCCTTTCAGTTTAATATGTTGGTTGACAATCTGCTGAATTTCCAATCAAGATTTCTATATCATGTTAAATCAACTGGGTATCTTCCAAAGTTACAGTATTTTTGCACAGAAGGACTGTGGTTTTTGTCCCCCATTACTTACACTAAAATTGTATTTTGAAGGGATCTCTTTGTGGCCAGTATGGATAGCAGGAAGAATTACAGTGACCAATAACCATTTCAATGTACATATGGGCATGTCAGTAATGTTTTAAAATAGACTTGAAAAATGTGAACTTTTCCTTCAAGAGCTATACTGGCATTAAAATGCCACATACAGCACATTTAATAGTTATTCAAACTGTAATTATTCAGGGGGCTTTTGCTAAGAGTAATGCTCTCTTTTAAAAGGAATGCCCTGCTCACACTCACACAGTGACATGACTGGAAGCTGCCCAGTACAACTGCAGTATGATCTGCAGCCCACTGGAGCAGCTGGGGATTAAGAGTTTAGAGATCATACCTTCTGGTCACAAACCCCATTCTCTAACCTTGGATGTGCAAATCAAGAGAGAGAATGAAAAACAGAGTCAGGTGAAAGTTGCCCTGTGTCGCCTCTCTACTGTATGACTGTGTTAATCGTGTTTGTGTCCAACAAAGACGGGGAAAACTCTGAAGATGCTGGTATCTATCAAAGTCTACTAGGGAATTAATATATTTAATCTTTAACTACATAGAAAAGCACCATAAACAAAGTAATATTATTCATATTAATAACTCTGCCTGTAAATGAACATATACATACAAAAGACACATTTCTGATGTTTAAGGTGGGTTAAAGGAAGCTGCTTTACTCTGCATTTAGTTTGTTACTTTTAGCCAATTATTTGTGCAGTCTCTACTTAAAGATTTGCCTGATTAGTAAAATCAGCTGCTGTGCTGTTTGCTCCAATGAAGATAGTGACTGTTTTTTTTTTTTTTTTAACACATTCACCCCTTGGACATCAGCAAGCCAGCTAAAATCCCCAAAACAGTGAGAATATTTGGTTAGACTGAGGGAAACTCTTTGTACATATTAGCTTTTTAATGACAAAAGTTGATGAGGGAAAAAACAAGAGCACCCCAAGAACTGCTGCTGTGTCTGTGAACCAATGAACTTTTTGTGTTTGGTAGTATGAGATCTAACTTTAGAATGGTCCAGAAACATCACTCAATATCTCTCAATGGATCACTTAATCTTACAATGGAAAATCTTTCCCCTGTCACTGCAATGAACCAGTCTGAACAGTGTTAATCAATGGGTTAATAGTGCAAGTGAGCAAACTAACGGTAGAATGGTACATTACAAGTCAAAGTTGTTTGTTTCTACTGGTTAGTCAGTTAGTTCTCGTAAACAAATGTACCCGAACTGAGAGAAACAGAAGAGAGAAAGTAAAACAGACACAGAGGTCAACAGCTCGTGGGCATCGTTCTCACACAACTGTGTGTGTGTGTGTGTGTGTGTGCGCGCGCGCTGCTCCAACTCACCCACATCACCAGCGGTGACTCCATGAAAGTGGCCAGTAACTCGGACAGAGTCACCTCCATGGTTGTTACAACGACTTCCGAGTCTGCTTATCAATCCCCAAACAATCATCAATCCACCGGTCAATCAGTCGATATCCGCAGCAGGCTCGCGGTAGGTCTCGACACAGGACAGAACAAAGCCCCCGCGAGGCATCGACCCCCCCCCTGCACGAGCTCTCTCTCACACTATTGTTTCGCGCTGTCCCGTTTCCCTAAACACCGGGTTTAAAATAAAAAACAAGTTAATATGAATAAAAACTGTTCGAAATACTTCCACAAACGCCCATATGCACTGCGGATTCAGTTCTGTTGGTTTAGCGGGTAAATATCCAGTTTATTTTCCGGCTGAAGGTATAACACTTGATCCAAACTTCGCAGGACAGTTGTTCGCGTTGCCAAGGATACACAACCCAGACCGTAAAGCGGTAAAACCGCCGTGAAATAAGAGAAGAAAAGTAAACAAAGTAGATAATAGAAAAATGCACCATAGAAGAAATCAGACAGCGTTAAACTATTTTTTTCCCCGTTGTTTGCTACATCTCCTCCACGTCTCTCTACCGCCCTCCTCTCCTCTCATCAACCTGACTGTGAGACCAGAGGCAGGAAAGGATTGATTGACAGGCGTACCGACCAATCCGCTACTGCAACAAGCGTAGTTCCCGCCCTCAGCGATAAATCAGCCAATTATAGTGCAGTAATTGGGTAGCGTTTTCTCTGAATCTGACGTCACCGCCAGACAGACTCAACCAGCCAAAGAGTTTAGGCGGAACAAGATAGTCAGCGTACTAAGGGGTTTCCAAAATAGAAAATTAACTTTTTTGGTACTTTTAAATTAGTGGGTTTTTTGTGAGTTTGTGAGGTAATCTAGTGAGTGTTGGTAATTAGGTAATGTTATAATGAATGGTCTGGTTGACTTTTTTCAGTTTTTTGCAAAGTCTTTGTACAACAAAGTTTCTTAAAACAGTTTACAAAAGAAAACCATAAAAAAAATATGGATGTGTCATGATATTGGTGTGCAGTGCAATGACAATATAGTGGATGAGAAGGTACATTATCTTGATATCTTGATGATGATCTTGATCCTTATTAATTACTGTTCCATCCCTAGTTAGTTTGTTCTTGTGTTAGCTAGTAAGCTAAATAGTAAATGTAGGCAACAATTTTACCATGTTTCTATCAGCTAATATAAAGTTACTGATTGTGTTTTTTAAACTAGACAAAAACTCAACAGAAGTTAGCTTACCAGATTTGTGGTTAGGCTAACATCACCTACGCATTTAGCAAGCACAGGTTTAATTAATAACACTTCACGATGCTTAGCCATGCACAACAGACCTTTTTCACAGCAGACATTTTGTATATCATAGTATTAAAAGCACAGGTGTAACTGCTAACATTAATATACTTCAGTTCCATTTAAATGTTCTAGTAATCAATGTCAGTGAGCCAGTGTGCACATAACAGAGCCCTGGAACTGGGACTTCTAAATGGAATTCTCAATGACATTGGAAGGACTCTCTTTCTTCAGTGGGTTTCAAGATATTCTTGTTGCTCGCAATTGAGTTAAAGCAGGGTGAGGTCATTTAGAAAACAATTAATCTCCTTATACGTAGTACAGCAATCTGAAATATAAAGCAGAGTGTAACAATCCTTGATAGCCTCCTTGATATTACTGGGCGTAGATACCAAAGTTCCTGCTTGAGATTGTGTTGCAGCAACTGTGGAATTTGCTTGTTTTTAATCCATTAGTAGTTTCCCTAATTTATCAAAGAAATTCCACTTTGTTTAGAGGTTAATGACTTACATTCATATTTCAACTGGGTCAACTGGGCCAACGCTTTCAAATAATCAGCTGACCTTTGCTTCAGGTTGAACTCTGCAATTTGTATTTTCCTCTCTAGCTCTAGAAGTTGAGCAGAATCCTGCTACTTTTTGAACAAGGCATAATGAATAATACATCCTCTAATAAAAACTTTCATTGTCTCCTAAGCAATGCCAGTTAAAGGGACTGATGGTAAATTGGTTTCTACAGACATACTGACTTTAGCTCTAAATTCCTCTCTAAATGTTATATCTTGCAACAAAGATGAATTGAATCTCCAATCTTCATCATCCTTTATGTCTTTGTGCATTGAAACTGAACATGTTTACTGATCAGAATTGCAACCCTTGCTTTTACTTGTCTGTGTACTGAAAAAACACCGGTCCAATCTGATCTCTGCAGATTTGAGTCATGTAATGACAAATGTGTATCTTGTAACAATATTATATCCAGTATCTTAGGCTTCATTTCATGTAGTGCTTTTTCCTTTTAATTGGATTGCCAAGTCCAGTCACATTCCAAGAATAAAATCATAACCTTTTGTTATCTGACATTATGATTATTATTTGTGTAATTCTGAATTAAAGCATGGAGAGGAAAAAGTCCAGAAGTTTGCATAGAAAAGACAGGAATAAAAAAAGACAAACAAGGAAGAAAAATTAAGCAAAAATGGAAAAAGAGAATGATAAAATAAAAAATAAAAAAGATTCCTAACATATTCAACATAACCAGCCTACCTGTCCCACATAGGCGGACCACTTCAAGTAAACTTTGAAGGTCCAGAACTATAGACTGGGTAATTCCCTGATAGAGCTGATAGTGATGGTTATTTCCCATGAGGCAAAGTATGATATAATAATAACAACAACAACTGCCTTTACCGAGTACCCAAGTAAGACTCAGTCCAGTAACCTTTCCATGAGGGTGGACATGTGTCCTGTTGTGCAAATAATGTCAAATGACATTGTCTCTCATGGTTATGTCCTTCATGTAACCAAACCCCATGAAAACAGACAGGAGCCTTCCCAGTCGAATACCTTATTCTAAGTACTCCAGATATAAGATGAAGCTGGTTAAAGTCTCAAACACACACACACAGTTTGGGGGTAAACCTCTTGCTCTGCTTTGAGAATCTCTGACTACTCTTCAAACAGGTTGAAAATGAAACCAAAGATCAGCTCAGATCAAAAACCACACAAAGGCCAGATGCAAAATAATAGTAACTGGCATGACATGAAATAACTGAGGAACTTGCACCCAGCAAATGAATGATAAAGTTGTAATTGAGTAGATGTTGGTATTTTTCTATGTGACAATTATACTTTTTATTAAGTCTTGACCATGTTATGAAGGCTACTGGTTACCCTGTAAAGTGAAACATTTAGTGATCATGTCCTTTGGCCCAGTCCAAGTTTACTGACCTTTACAGAGGAATTTAATTGCAAAATGGAGAGAGGTGTTTTGATGCTCAGTGCAGTCTGGCAGGATTATATGTGGAGGAGTGATGGGTGGAGTTTGGAACAGACCTGTAGAAATTTGTCAAAGTAATTTCTTTGGACAAATCTGGTCAATTCCAGAGTGTGCTTTTGATTTGGCATGATCAGACAGGAAACAGCTAGTTTACCAGCTGCATGTCCAGAACCAGACCAAACATGTTGCTGACACAAAAGCTGCAAAATAAAAGGAACATCTCAATACATGAAGGTCTGCTTCCTTTGAGCAAAAGAAAGTCAAATATTTCTGAAAACAGCTTTTTATGACATGGTGGATCTGTAGCATGGCAGTGGACATTGTCCCATTTCAAAGATCATGCATGGCGTCAATAATCTGGAGAACAGAGCCACCCTATGGCTTCTGTGTGTTACTTCACCCCCTACCAGAGAGCCAACCCTCAATATACATGAGTGATCAGCTTTGTGGAAGCTACTGTGAAATTTAGTTTTTCAAAGCTATTAGTTATTTTACACTGGAGAAGGGGGTGGAACCTACAATCCTATTGGTGCATTCTGGATTTCATGACTCTTATTTTCAATATTACAAATGTATGACTGCTCTACATAGTGCAGATTATTTCACTCTGGAGAGACATGCAATAAAGTGATGCCATTCTCAAGACTGTTATAGTGATGTGAATTAAAATATCCCTGGTTAATTGCTAATAATTACAATTACCACCTGCATCATCAAGTTGGTCTGTATCATTTAATTGTTGCACACTGTACTTTTATGCTTCATTTTATGTATTTTATTGTTATGTATTGTTTGGTGCAGACACAGATATAACATTTTGATTCTCAGCAAGACATAATGTACGAACATCTCTGTGCTCAATCTTTACAATAGGAAAAAAGAATATTAAGAATATTATCATATATTGTTGACCATTCATTTGCTTTTAAAGATAACATTTTATTGGATTATAACGATGCTCAGTGTGCTTCCTTAGTTTAATTAAAAGAAAAATACATTTTTCCATAGTAACAGTAATGGTAATTGTAGTAAAAATAAAGAATACTACTGATTGTAGTAATAAAACTAATAGTAGTAATAGCTGTTATGTATCCTTCAACCTTTTAATAACTATTTTTATTTAACCTATAACATCTATTTTTGACTGTATTGTTTAGGATTTCGCTAAAATGTATTTAAGTAATAAAACTTAAGTGCGTGTCCAGTTATTTGTGCCATTTATGAATGACAGTGCATTTTGCAGTGATGGGAGGTGAATGGTTGCATTCGAATGGATTTCTACTCTTCTACTCCCTAAAGCAGAGTTCTGGTCTGCAAACAATTAAAGGGTTAAAAAGGTCATATGTTCTACGGCCAAAGAGAGGGCGTCCAGCACATGCAACATTCAACATATGTGTAGCTAATAATAATGAGCTGATAACTAGCCGCACACAGCCTGTGGGGAACAGAGAGATGGAAAGCAAATTGTTGTGCCATGGGCCTATGAATTAAAAAATATAGTCACTCCATCAGGCTACAGCTGTGTCCACCCGTTTCTGTTGGAGTTCACTGTCTCCAACTAAGTGATCCAGTTTGGGAATGTCTGCTTGTATCTTGGGACAGTTGGAGCTGATACTCTGCTGGAACTACTCTTTTCTTCTACATTTCAGAGTTGTAATAGGAGTTCCCCATTTGTCTTCTTGACACTTTTTAACTAACCAACTCTTGTAACTGAATGATGAACTTGAACTCATCCAGGGTGCAAGTAAAGGAAGTTCATTCTCACCCTTGGGAACAGCGTGAGTGACAGAATTCGTGGAAACTGTGGTAACAACCAGTTTTGGTCTGGTGTTCCTCATCTAAGCCTGTTCCATTCACTGATGAAAACCATAAGAGAAAGCCCCAGAAAAGCAAGTATGTGGATGGTTGAAATTAGACGCCACATATATTTGATACGTTTGACAAAGAAAAAGAATGAACCTTCAAATTCAATTGTTAAGATTTTGTTCCTTGCCGTGCCAAATTCTATTCAACTTTCAGGAGTTTTTACACCTGGCTTTCAGTCTGTCTTGAGGTAATTTTCTTGGCCAGGTATGCTTTAGAAAAAAACTGTAATTGAAGAAACGTTAAAAAAAACAAAAAACAAAACAAGAAAAAACCATCAGCCAGTCATTTTCTATCAATCATCTATTTATTTATTCATGGTGAATATTCATACAAAAACAGATTTTCTCCGGAAGAAGTGATGTCTGATATACAAGAAGTGGTATCAATTAACTTCACATTCAACACAGTTAATTTCACTTAGCCCTGCCCCCCTCTTCCTCCTGGACCAATGGCAGGGAGGCAATCCTATTGGTGCAGTCTGGACTTCATAAATCTATTTTAATATTACAAATATATAAATGCTCTACCCAGTATTAACAGTGATATGGTGACAGGTCTACTTCATGTCATAATACTTCACTGTCTTCAAAGACAGGCACACACACATACAACACACCGTTCACATACACACAAACACACACTAATTATATAATAAATTCAGCATCATGTGCCAATCTGGAGCACGACTAAAAACTACGACTTTCACGTTTTTGTTACCCTCTAAACCGTCGGGGCTCAGGCTGAGAGGTGATTTCTACTCAAGTGTGATCAGACAGGACAAGAAAGAGTCAGCTGAAAAGATAGTCTGTCATGTCAGTCAGAAGAAACAGCCAAGAAATATCAAGTGCTGTGTCCTTTATTTTAGTGTTTATTGCAGTTGTGTTAATTTTAACAGCAGAGCCAGTCAGAACCAGCCGTACAACCAGCCATACAACCAGTTGGTCAGGGTTCAGAAGGCTGCAGCTTCAGGCCACAAAATCGCCAGACTCTCCACTACAGAGGAAAGTCAGCATCTAATGCACTGTTGCGGTGTGTATGTACAGAGCGTGTGTGTTCTTCATAGCAATAAATGCGATGGCTCAGTGTGTATTTAAATGTATCATTTGTACATGATTTGTGCTCGGGAGAGAATAAGCTTGAACACAAAATCAAATGTTTACATTGATTCTTGGCACAGAAAAAAGTGAAAATAATTTGACTGTCATAATTTAAATATTTTAATCATAATGAAATGATCACAGCATAAAGTCAAGGGATGCATCATGATGAGGCCCCACAATTCTGAGAAAGAATAACTAAGTAAAACAGACCAAAAAAACTAAAGTATTTTCCAGGTCCACATTTTGGTCTCACTAAGAATTGTGATGATAAGAAAGAAATCAGTGTCACTTAAATGTCACTGCTGAATAAAAACATTATGGACCAGTTAGGCACCATCCAAGATCAGTGTGTTGAGGGTTTCCTCCCTTTCAGGACAGACAATACACAGTTTAAATCAATACCAGTGCCACCAGGTCAATACATTCTGTTGATTGTGTGCCGAGTATCTACTCTCTGTAGTTAACAGCGTATTACGGTCAGTGTTAAGAAAACCTGAAATCTGAGATTTTGAGAAAAAAAGTTATGAGAATAAAGTTGGAATTCTAAGAAAAGTTATATTTCAAAAATAAATTTGTAATTTTATGATAAAAAAAAATTCAACATTTAAATTTGTAACATTGAGAATAAAGTCATAGTCATGTTATGATAATTAAGTTGTAATTTTTTGAGATAGTCAGCATTACGAGAAAAATATAATTTCAAGAATAAAATGTTGTATGTTATGATTAAAGTTGTAGAATTAAGTCATAATATTACAAGAAAGTAGAATTTGTATAAGAAAAATTCATAAAATTACAAGAATTGAAGAATTTTCTGCATGAGATACAGTCCTAATTTTACTAGAAAAAAGTTGTAATATTTTGAGAATAAAGTATTACAAGAAAAAGGTTATTTCCCATGAGTAATAGAATTAAGTCATAGATTTACAAGAAAAAGTCCTAATATTATGGGATAATGTTATAATTTTACATAAAGAGTAATATTTTAAGAATTACGTTGTAAAATTACCAGATTTTTGGATGACCTGAGGTTAAAGATTTTACCAATAAGCACCTTAATATGATTGATATGAAACCAATTACATTCTGCACAAGTCACACAACTGGACTGTTTGAGGCAGCTTCTGCAGCACAGTTGGTTTCCTCCAGACAACTGAGGCCACATGTTCACGGCATTGCAGAGGAATACAGTCCAGTGGGCTTCATGACAGAAGCCAGAATCAACTGTCACAGTAATATACTGTGCACTGAGTCAACATTAATGCTCTGCTGGTAACTAAACGCAATCTGACAATAATACTATTACCTGTCATAGGAAAGTGAAATTGCAGTCCAAACCCATGTAACAATAACTACAATAGAAATATATGGACTGTCAGGATATAGTAAAGCATGCATATGTATTCTAATCCACGCAGTTTTATCGTAACATTTAGCATTGTGTTCTTAAAATAACCACCTTTTCCCAGAAATATTATGACTTTGTTCTTGAAATATTATACTATATTATTTTCTAATAAAATCACAACTTTATTCCCACATTATTTTTCAATAAAAATAGCAACTTTATTTTGTAATATTACGACTTGTCTTTTTGTAAAATTACAAATTTATCTCCAAACATTATGACTTTTCCTCATGGAATTTTGTTTTCTTAAAATATGGTCTTCTTTGCAAAATGAATGAATTTATCTCATTATATTATAACTTCATTTAAAATTACAACTTAATGCTGTAATATTGTGATGTTTTCTCATAGAATTGCAATTTTATCTCAACATTGCAACTCTCAAAATCTCAGATTATGTTGCTCCTACGAGTGGCCCCTAACACCTCTGTCATACGACATTTCAGGTTCCAGTTTGTTAAATGTGTAGAAATGTGTCCTCTGTTGTCTACTCTGTGACTGGTGTGTGAATGTGGGTGTATTTTCAGCGCAGCCAGGAGCAGGGCACCCACTGAGGTTCAGTGTCCAGTTTGTTGATGAGTCGAAGCAGCTCGTTGAAGGCTTTGTCCTGGTCCGTGTTGACGATGACAGCGTCAAACAGATGACCGCAGCTCTGCTCCATCTCCCGGGCTTTCTCGATGATGTCCCGCAGCTCCTCAGGCTGTCCACAACACACACACACACACACACACACGTTATTGAGGCATTTTAGAGATGTAAACAGCAGTGGTATTTATCTTTGACTGAGTGTAGACAGCTAGACAGGAACCTTGGGGTTCTTGTTGTCTTTAGCCAATAGGGCTCGGAGTCTTTCCTGGGAGGGCGGAGCTATGAAGATGATGTAAGGCTTCAAGTCTGAACTCCTCAGCACCTTCAGAGCCTGTACACACACACACATAGACAAATACTTTTGAACTTGGGTACTGTATTACTCACTATGCTACCCTGCTCAGTCATGTGTGTGTACCAACCTGTGTGTGCAGACAGAGCACACAGATTTTTCCAGTGTTGATGACCTGTCTCACTGAGTCTGTACTCGTCCCGTACAGGTTCTTCTCAAACTCCCCAGACTCGATCAGCTTTCCTGGGAAAAACACAGGGGGAAAATGTCATTTGGCACATTTGGTTCAAATGCTGATATCATTTCTTCACACTAGGACAAGCGCCAGATCCAAGTTGTAATGTTCTAACATTTCATTTTCTCATTCCAGTCTGAAAATGATACTCTATCTAACCTTTGAACCCTGGAATGTTTTTGCTCAGTTTCCACTCACGTTAGTTACAGGCTTATGATACTATCACCACACGTCTTAGCAAGGCACACAGGTGATTGGAAGTATAATGTTGCCATGGAGCAGGTCAGTGAGTTACACCTGAGTCCCATTTGTTCACATCTTGTGTAATCTGCACCATGGAAAATCATGTTGCATTTGCTACCAGCAGTTCCTATTTACATTGTAACCATGAATGTACAGACAACAATCACTGGACTACTGTTTTCTTATTGATACTGAATAAATAAGCAAAATTTGATTATTATGAGGCGAGGCATGATCTGAAGTTAGAAGGACGGACAGCTGTCGCACACACAGTTCTGTTTATACTACACTGAGTGACTGCGTACTATTTACTATTTAAGTCACTTGGACCCTTGTGGATGCTGAGAGAATACTTTGTGTGTTCCAGTTAGACTACGCTGTGACACTGACAAGGGTGTTATGCAAAACGCATCAATCAGATGCAAAGGGTTAATGCTCCATCATTTAAGTTACAGCCATTTATTGGATATTGTCCTGGGCATTCTTTTTCAGTAGACAATGTGACAATATACACCAATCAGCCATAACATTATGACCACTGACAGGTGAAGTAAAGAACATTGATTATCTCGTTACAATGGTACCTGTCAGTGGGTGGTATATATTAGGCAGCAAGTGAACATTTTGTCCTCGAAGTTGATGTGTTGGAAGCAGGAAAAATGGGCAAGCGTAAGGATGTGAGTGACTTTGACAGGGGCCAAATTGTGATGACTAGACCACTGGGTCAGAGCATCTCCAAAACTGCAGCTCTTGTGGGGTGTTCCTGGTCTGCAGTGGTCAGTACCTACCAAAAGTGGTCCAAGGATGAAAAACCGGTGAACCAGCAACAGGGTCATGGGCGGTCAAGGCTCATTGATGCAGGGAGGGAGCGAAGACTGTCCCGTGTGGTCTGATCCAACAGAAGAGCTACTGTAGCTCAAACTGCTGAAAAAGTTCATGCTGGTTCTAATAGAAAGATGTCAAAACACACAGTGCATCTCAGTTTGTTGCATATGGGGCTGCGTAGCCACAGACCGGTCAGGGTGCCCATGCTGACCCCTGTCCACTGCCGAAAGCGCCTACAATGGGCACGTGAGCATCAGAACTGGACCACGGAGCAATGGAAGAAGGTGGACTGGTCTGATGAATCATGTTTTCTTTTACATCATGTGGATGGCCAGGTGCATGTGCGTCACTTACCTGGGGAAGACATGGCACCAGGATGCACTATGGGAAGAAGGCAAGCCGGCGGAGGCAGTGTGATGCTTCGGGCAATGTTCTGACGGGTCCTGCCATTCATGTGGATGTTACTTTGACACGTACTACCTACCTAAACATTGTTGCAGACCAAGTACACCCCTTCATGGAAATGGTATTCCCTAATGACAGTGGCCTCTTTCAGCAGGATAATGCGCCCTGCCACACTGCAAAAATGGTTCAGGAATGGTTTGAGGAACACGACAACGACTTCAAGGTGTTGGTCTTGGCCTCCAAATTCCCCAGATCTCAATCCAGTCGAGCATCTGTGGGATGTGCTGGACAAACAAGTCCGATCCATGGAGGCCCCACCTCGCAACTTACAGGACTTAAAAGATCTGCTGCTAACGTCTTGGTGCCAGATACCGCAGCACACCTTCAGAGGTCTAGTGGAGTCCATGCCTCGAAGGGTCAGGGCTGTTTTGGTGGCAAAAGGGGGACCTACACAATATTAGGCAGGTGGTCATAATGTTATGGCTGATCTGTGTACATTTTGGTGCTGTCTTTATGTTTTGGTCAATAATAATAACCTCTGAAAGTCAAAGTGTTATATATGATTGGAAAACAGACAACCTAATCTGTCCATATATTTGCACATCACAGTGGCCACCATGGTCCATGATTTCGTTTCCACTAAAGTGAGCCAGCAAGCTTCTGTTCCCGTATCACGTGATCGCACGCACCGTAAATCGGCCCTGATTGTCGCAAATGCACCATTCATGTTGCCTCGGAAAGCTGAGAATCTCAGGGTTCAGACACAGTTTTTAATCGTCTCTATCATAAACGGTTCCAAAGTTATTTAATGTTTTGTAGAACACGTCGGTTCTAAAAAGGTTAAACACTCTTTCCACCTTAACTGTCACAGTGCACATTGTCCGTGTTCCTACTGCAGACCATACAGACTTAACTACACTGGCTACCGTGCTAACCCTAACCCATGTCCCATTCTTTACTTTACATTCTTTACTGCTAATTTATTCAGATATACTGTAACTTATCTATCTTCATATACTTTTAGCTTGATCGCTTGAGAACTATATTTGGTCATTTGTTGAGTGAAATTAGTATATTGACACTGACTGAAGAATGTCATACCAAATTATCCATTTATATATGTCAGAGTATTTAGGGACATGCAATCTTACCTGCTGCCAGTTCTGCCTCAAAGGTCTGACGGGACACAAAGTGGTAATCTCGACCACTCAGCTCGCCTTCTCTGCGGCTCCGTGTGGTGTCTACAACACACCCACACCCACACCCACACCCACACACACACACACACACACACACACACACACACACACGTTAGTATATCTACAAACACACAGAAGCATGTGTACAGTGTACGTTTGTGGAGGTCTTACGAGGTACAGCTCCAGCGAACCGTTCTGGTTGGTTGTTGAGCAGTCTCTGCCTAAGGTCTGCCTGCCCACAGCTGGTTGGACCAATCAATGCAATCGGCCGCTTTCTATTGGCCGGCTGGTGGTACAGAGCCATCTCCTCATAGGTGAGAACCTCCTCGTTATCAATATCTGGGCCAATGGAAAGAAAGAACAGAATGAAAAAGTTATAATAAAGAAGACAGGACTCCTGTTGGAGGGAGAAAGGGAGGATATCAAAGAAGACAGGAAGAAAGAAAAAGGAAAACAAACAAGAGGAAAAGCTGGAATGTAAGAGAGGAAATGGTGACTAACATGACATATCTGAGATGAGTTAATCAAGATGTAAGCCAGCAAGTCAGTTGATCTCATTTGTTTAGCAAAACAAACACTAATACCAAATGTATATTAGTAAATATATATTAATTAATATATATAATTAATATATATTAATAAATAGTATTGTATTTACCTTAGTGAATGGTAATGATATAATCAGGCAGGCACAGCATAGAAAGGGTAGATTGTCCACTTTCTCTTATCTTTCTCTCTTGTAAGCAGAGCAAATACTTCCTGAATATACACTCAGGAGCCTATACTGTTTATTATTTCCTTTATACTAAAGTGGATCTCAACTATTCAAAGTTTAAGATGATACTAAAATAAGAACTATAATGCTGTTAAAAATATTTAGTCTATTACAATAAAAAATATCATACCCATTCATGACTGCACTTTCATGCAGACATGTGACTGGCAGTTTATATGCATGAAAGTTGTGTCCCAATTACATCTGATGACATTTTGGTGAGAGTCACAGACATACCATCATTCCTGTGAGCGTTGTACAGTAGTTTCTTTCTCTTCCTCTTGTTCTTCTTCGCACACCACAGCTTCCCTGTAAACAAGCCGACAACTTCAAACACACTTTGGACCTACAAGGCTTATCGCCTTTACTGTATTAGAAACGCATACATTTTACTGTACACACATCTTGTGTTTGGAATTTATGTATGTGTGGTGGTGGAAAAAAACCACACAATGTTAAGTTAGAATACTGAAAAAATTGGACACCAATAAACTCCATTGGTTATTAAACCAATCATCAAATAAATCATACTATAAACAATGTACAATCAAACATGTATGTATAATGAAACCATAAGCTTAAACTGGTTATTCACAGTCATTAGGTTATAGTGTGGAGAGTAGAGGAACTGACCAGACTTCTCAGGCTCCTTGTCTTCTTCTATGGTGTGTTTCATGGCTTCTCTCTGCTGCTGAAAACTCTTCCCTATGGAAAAAAATATGTAATATGAGAGAAAACAAACCATTACAGAGTGGAACACAAGTTTATACAATGGAGTGTCAAAGCCAACCAAGAGTTTGACTAAGCAATCTTCAAATGCTTCAACAAAAATCTCAGACAAAAGACTCCAGCCACAGACAGACAGACCGACAGTAGTACCTGGTACCAGTCCAGCTAGTGGCTGGTTATCCTCATCTCCGTCCCTGTAAGCCTGCCACCAGTTGGGGTCTGACTGGCTGATAATGTGGAGAATATCTCCTTTCTGGAAGGATAAGCCCAGCTCTCTGCACGGCACATAGGGGTCATCTGAGGGGTCATAGTCGAAATGTGCCTTCACATGGATCTGGAAGACAGAAAGAAGAAAAACATAAGTGACATGGAGGAAGACAGACAGATTCATGAGACTAGGTGGGAAAAATCAAGACATCTTCAAACATGATTTCTGTGTCAACACGTTTAATCTGTTCGATAGAAATGTTGCTCATCCTCGAGCCCTCAGATGTTCAGGACTCCGAACTCACCACAGTCTCTTTGACAGGGGGAGGTTTGCTTTGAGTGCTGGGAATAAGCACAAAGGTCAGGAGGCCATGCATGTCCGCCTGACACACACACACAAACACACACAGATAGAGGAAGAGAAAAGCAGTTATTTATCAGCTTGCCTTCATCACCTGGACTCTAAGTGACAATCATTTAAATTTTGCATTTAACTTTTAGACTGCCTTATCATCCTTTTGCTTTTTTGCTGTTGTGCCCCATTTAATGAACGTATCAGTGAATACTGCCATCAATACAAAGGAAACTATTCTAAAAAATGATCATCTTTATCATCATCACGAATTAGTGGGATGGAGGTACAATGCAGGTGTTGGACAGCAAACATTTAGAATGAATTCATGTCAACACTTGTAATTGGTAACTGTAATGTAATTATTGAAAATGAAATACTAAATGATTACACTATTCATTCAATGTTATTGTATTAACTAAATATATACTTACAAGGATATCAAAGACTTGGTTGACATCTTTCCCTCTGATCTCTATGCCATTTATCTCCAATATTTCATCTCCTTCTGATAAAAGACCACTCCGTTCAGCTGCTCCACCTCGGACAATACGACTGATCACTACACTGTCCATTTCATTACGAACAGTCGCCCCCTATAGAACACGGTCAGAAAGGCAGTGGAATGATGGACAAACATGGACATGGCTGCATGACTGTTATTTACAGTGTATTATTTACAGGATATTGGCCACATGGAAGAAAAACATAGTGCTTTGCTGAAGATAACAGAGATTCTGACAAATGAAATAAAAAAATAAAATTATTTACAGACATTAAATATCACTTATCACTAAAGAAAGGCTTAAAATGGTTTAGAGAGAGCAAAAAAAACAAAGCATAATATTTAAAAGAGGGTAAAGAATGTATTATTCTGTTATTTTCAGTTCAACTACTGCTGACATTTCCCATATCCCATGATTCTTAGCCACTGTGTGTGCTAAAGCTTCTAAGTCTAGATGAGGCTGGGGGCAATATGACCTCTGTAATCCATATCACGATATACTTGTCACATTTAACTTAGTAATGATGAATGAAACTATATGTTTTTAAAATTAGCAAGATTAACAAGATTCTGTCCTACGGAAGCCGAGAACGGCCACGCTTGCAATTATTTCTTTAATGCCGTTATCTCGAGATAACGAGTTAATTACACACCTGATTTCAGCCAAGATCACTGTCATGACTGTCGGGGAGGATTCATAACTGAACAGAGGACTGATCTGAATGTTATCTCTGACAGAAAGACACAATGCAGTTTCTGCCTGTGTTAGACCTTGACTGAAGTACAGTCTGATGAGTTGATCAGTAATGGGTAGGCCTACTCCTTGGTCTGACATTTGCAGTTTAACTCAGTTGCCGTCAAGACGTCATCTAAGCATGCTGGCATGGCACTCCTGATCACTGATTAACAATAAGAGGAAATGGCCTTTTGTTTTCTAGTGATAACGGGATAATTATCCCGTTATCTCGAGATAACGGCATTAAAAAAAATAATTGCAAGCACGGCCGTTCTCGGCTTCCGTACTGTCCTCCTAGTAGAATGTTTAGTAATTCTTTTTACTAAACAATAAACAGTCATTTTTTATTAAGATATTCAGTAGTTTTACACATTTGTTTGCTAAAACAGAAAATCAAAGTTCACATCTCTTGTGACTATAAAAGTAAATCAATCTGAATTACACTTTTATGGCTTCTTCCATCTTTATTTTAGTGTATGGAGTGACATTAGCAAAGATGGTGTAATAGACTGCTGTATCTGAAATGTGCATGAAGTGAGTGAGTGTGTTTCTGTCATGTTTTCTTGGCCATGCACTCCTCAAACTGTATTATGTGATTGTGTTTCAAGTGATGGAACAAATTGCTTGAGTTTCCTTTGAAGCTGCCAACTATTTTCCAACAGTATTTGCATTTAGCTTCATTTGTCTTGTGTGGTGTTAACAGAAACCAAAGGGTGCCCACATGATTGACAGGTCACCTTCTTCTGTATCAGCTCTTCTTCATCTACATTCGTGCCCCCAGTCCCACATTCTTGTTGTTGTTGTTGTTTTCTCTATCTGAGTTAGGGCCTGGTCGCAGCATTTATAACAACAACATTTCAGATTTAAATAAATTCTTTTCAGATGCCCCTTTAGGTTGGAATATGAACAGACCCATATGGGATTAATGGAGGTTCTGTTTAATTATCTGTCCTTTGTCTATACCCACTTATCCAGTGCAGGGTCACGCAGGGGCTGGAGCCAGTTCACAATGGGCAGGAGACAGGTGGAACCCTGGACATAACAGAGCTGCCATGTGTGGACATACTACCATTCACACCTACAGGTAACGTAGTCTCCAATTGACCTAACCTGACTGTGGGAGGAAACCCGGAGGAAACCCAAGCCACACCTCATTCGCCCCTCTTCGAGTAATTACACTGAGCAATTAAAGCAAGTGGAATAAAAGCTAAAGTGTGGTAGGAAGTCAGCTCTCTATATAACCACCTTCTCCTTGATTCTGAGTGAGTGAGTGTTAGGCCACCTGCTGCCCCTGTGTTCCTGCTCTACACCCACTGCTGCTATTACTGTTATTGCTCTTATTATTAGTATTACTATTATAATATTGCTATTAGTATAATTTCTATTAATATTAACATCAATACCATTACCAAAACTATTACTTTACATCTCTATGTGGAACTGTACTGTGCTGCTGTATGTCCCCCCCCCCCCCCCCAACGAAAAAGTGCCCTGACTTTGTTATGATATGGCGCTAAATAAATAAAACTGAATTGAATTGTCTTACCAGTGGTATGTCTTGGGCCTTCTCTATGCGAACTATCTTGACAGTCTCTCCTCCCCACTGGGTCAGGGTTTCTCCTTGGGCAGGCAGTGGCTCAGGCTGCATTTCCCTCTCTGCAATGCTGTCATGGGCCAGGAGCAATGACTGCAACACACACACACACACACACACACACACACACACACACACACACACACACACACACACACACACACACACACACACACAGAGGATTGGAGCAGTGACCGTCACTACGGGGTTCTTTTGTTTTTCTGCCAATACTGCTTTGTGTGTGTGTCTACCTGGATGTGTGTGTCTGACAGCAGGCTGTGGAGTTCGAGTCCCTCTTTGTTTTGACTTGGCTGGATGAGATTCCTGACCTGAAACCATGGCAACATGAAAGATAATTTGTATTATCACGAGAAATATTACCGCAGCTATAATATATTATCACCGTAGCAACTGCAGACATTTCTGAACATAATACAGTCATTTTCAGTAAGTGATTATTTCTCTCATTATATCCCACTGCTGTTAAACGCCCTGAAACCAAATTCCTCCAAAATAATTACGGGTTCATCTGGAGCTGGGCTCAGATTACAAGAAATTAGGCTCAGTTTATTCCCTATTCATTACAATCGAAGGAGTAATCTGGTCTGATATTATTCCACTAATAATGGGAATAATAGCCCAATCACAATAGAAATGCATGATGTAATCACCTCAAGCGGAAGAGACTGGCCTGATCCGGCCCGATCGGAAGGAATTTTCAATAGGGTTGGGGGGGGGTAAACCTTTCTGTTCAAGCGAAAAATATTAGCACCTAATAACCATTGTTTTTCTCTGGTTGGAATAAAGATATTCTTTCTGTGCATGTTTGCCCCATGTTGGGGGAACATTAGGTGATGTGAACGAGTTTCCGGGAGGAACAGACACATGGCAGCAACAAAACTGCTCTGTGGCATGTCAAAAGAGTTAGATTCTGATTAAATGCTTTGGGGCATGTGAACGCACATGTTATCGAAACACTTTATTTAGCGTTCATGTGAACACTGAAGTTGGAATCTCTAATCAGAATGATTTCAATTGGGTTGAAGAAATACTGTCCATGTAACTGCAGCTAATGTCAGGAACAGAGGATCTGATAATGTGAGTGGGCTACAAACAAGATCTTAACTCTCTTGAAGAGCAGGAAGAACAATTCTTCTCCAAAAAAAATTGGGATAAAACCTGGCACTTAAAGCTGGGGTAGGCAAAATCTGTGCAACCTAGGCAAAACTTTCTGCCTCTCTCTCTGCTGCCTTGTATCACTCCGCTAAGCCCCTCCAACGAAACCCACAACAGCAGAAGGAGCCGGTTCCCCTGCGAATCGTATCCCTTGTAGGGCTCGCTCTCCACGGCGTGAGCCTCACCAAGACCGCGGACCCTCCTGCTGCTACTTGTCTTCTAAAAGACGCCCCTCCAGCGCTTCGTGGCCGCAGAACAGAGCGCCCCAGGCTTCAGAGGCAGCTGCAACGCCATCCAGCAGCGGAGAGAGAGACTAGTACACTACACACACACACACACACACACCACTGTCCCCCGTCAAAAGTTATTCCCCACTGTTTGTCATCATGCCTCTTTGCCACTTGTCGTTATGAGCGCCATGGCATCGAACATAATGAGCCTGAAGCTCCGTGTGGAGCCGGAACGTTTTGTTTTGTACTATAGACCACTGTAGGCAAAAGGAATGACGAATGCACCGTCTCTCTGAAATAACCTGTGATAGGCTAAAGTCTACCGTCACGGGCTAGATTTTCTGAAGCCTGAAAACAGACGCAAGAGGAGGAGGGCTGAAATGGAGGTCTGCTCTCAGACCACTTGAATTACAATATGCTGCACAGTTAATATGGCATTTTTGCCCAATGACGCCAAAAGAAAACTGCCTACCCAACCTTTAAGTCTCTACTTTTTGAACAGGCCCATAACGGGAAGACAATTAAACAAGGGAGAAGAAATGACAACTCGAAGGAGACAACATGTTGGAATAACAATGTATTTGATAGCTGAGATGGAGCAAAGGCTTGTTAAAAGGAGTCCGGAAACGTCTGCGCTCTACATTATATATCTTCTGCTATTTACTAATATTGTCATATCACAAAATCTGTGAAATCTGTCCCCAATTTCAAAACGGGTAAGAATTTAAAGTTGTTTCACTCTGCACCTAATACAATCTAAAGCTGACAGGAGAGAAGCTATGAGCTAGACTTGAACTATCATAAGGTATATTGAGTACTTAAAATCATCTTGTCCACTGTGACCGTTTTCATTTTTGTCATTTCTTTTCCACTTCATTAATAATGACAAAGGAACATGTTTCTGGGAGTTCTGTATGAACCAAAGCTTTTGTTCTTTAAAGCCAAATGCAGGGCAGGGGGCAGAGATGCCAACATGGAGCAGAAATATTGTGCTCCTCTTTAATGACATTCCACTGAAATGAGCCATGAATAGGTTTTACAGCTAGCCAACTCAACACTGTGGCAGAAAAGTAACTGCAGCACTGATCGTACACGTATCCTGGAAGTTGGCTTCGCTTGAACTGGTTATCATCAACCTGGTGTCATCTGCTAGTCACCCATAAATAAAATTCTAACTTCACAGTTAGATTTTCATTTTTCTTGCTTTAAAACATTCCAGTCAGTCAAACAGCTTTGGCTCCGTCTTTCTGATGAATGCAATAAACTTTGAACTAAAACTGACATTGGTATCATGCATTAACATTGTTTAAAAATATGATCACAAAATCAAAGAGTTGGCTGACAGCAATGCGTGTGTATATGCAAACGTGTGTGTGTGTGTGTTTGTGTTAAGTATTAGTGTTCCAGCTCTAATTGATACTGAACAGAGCTGCTCTGTCTCCAACCTCGTTTTTACACACTCACTGACCTGGACTGTCCCTGTGTGTGTGTGTGTGTGTGTGTGTGTGTGTGTGTGTGTGTGTGTGTGTGTGTGTGTGTGTGTGTGTGTGAGAGAGAGTGTGTGTGTGTGAGATGAACATGATGCAAACATATAAATATTTAAAATTAAATAATGGATAATACCTCCATGGCCAGCTGAAGTGCCTGGTGTGTGTGTGGGTATGGAGGAGAGGGTCGGTGCATGCTGGTGGCCACAGCATTATGGATCTTCAGCGCTGACTGGAAGTCAGACTAAAGAGAGAAAAAAAAGACATTATCAGATTCTCTCAGATTCCACTCAACAGGAGCTCACAAATTAAATATATGTCCTCCTTTGTATCTACATTGTTTAAAAGTGAAATAAAAGTGCAATCAAAAAATAATACTCTTTTCCAAGCTTTTCCATTTGCTGGTTTTAAACTGCCAGTTTCCTCTAGGTCTTTCTCAGAAAAACTCATTTTGATCATTTACAGTTATTCTGGAAAAAACTAAAGAACAGGGTAGTTAAGATGAGCATCGATAACTAACAACCATGATGAACAAAGCATGTTGCCTCACTGCTAATCAAACTCAAACAGATAGAACTGTTTCAGAGTGAGTTTAAAAAGAATCATGCTTTAACTATGACTGAAAATTCCATTAGAAGAACATGCTGCACAACACAGGATTGCTACAATTGTGTAGCTGCAAACACAGCTTTGAGTTGGCACTAAGAAGCACAGCTGCTTGTTAGTTGATTGTTACATTCAGTGTATTTTTAATTAAGACAGCTGAATCTAAAAAAAAAAAAATCTAAAAAAAATGCTGAAAATGTTTGTGTTCATACAAGTATTTTTCAGATCATTTTTGCATCCACACTGAAACACCAAAATAATATAAATGAATTTGTGTCGTTCTTCTTCCTTTCTTGTTCGGCAAACAACAACATTTTGCCTCACAGCCATCATCTGGTAGTGAGTGGGACAGACACAGGCTGGTTATTGGGCGTTCAGCAGTGCGTTTAGAAATGGCCGCGATGGTGTGGGCATGTTGCTTCAGGCACCAGTGAGACGATGAAATATGACCCAGGAAGGCTGATTGTAATAGATCCATGAGTTTGAAGGCTTATCAGACACCAAAACACTGAACAGTGGTTTATAATGCTCTGAGGAAGGTTTTTTTTAACCAAGTTATCATAGTGCCAACTATTTTATCCTGCGTCACAATGGTCGCTTGGTAAACAGTACAATTACGCCGTTATTAAGATAAGTAAGATCTACCAGGTATGTGATAAGTCAAAGCAATGCATTGCCAAATGACGCTGCAGCAAAAGTTGAGCTAGGTTCAACTTTGTCACAGGAGGACCCTGTGGTTTTTTTTCCCGGAGCCCTCTCCCTGCGCCAACACAGGTGTGATCGCGGCCTTATTATGTTGAGTCTAAGCTGGTTAAACTTCTGTTCTGTCCCCACCTGCTCCCCATGATCACTTACACTGTGTTTCAGTGCAGCCCAACTCACAATTAAGTTGTTTTTGTGTTTCTGTTGTCAGACAACTGAACAAGCATAATAAAAAGTGACTGATCTGAGCTCATAAACACTACCTGTTGACCAACAGTTATTCTTGCACTGCTGCACTGAAACGTAGCCATTTCATATTTACAATTTCATAATCATACACTGGTGCTTAAGAAAATTTGATTAGTAATATATTTATTTATATTATATATTTGGCTAGTCATCAATATTTAGTACTGCAAACTCCACCCCAACAGGAACTAAAATTGAAACTAGATTCCTTCACTTAAAATATATGTAAATTTTTCTGATTTCCTAAAAAAAGTTCCTGGAAATGTCCCTGCAGCCACTAAGGACCATTCGAAGGCTTTTTGACCCTGCCAAAGGTTACAATGTTCTGAGAGAAACACTGAAGTATTGTTAGCTTTGGGCATAAAAATATCAAATTTAAGAAGACGTAATACTGGCACAAAAGAGTGCCTATCAGTAGATTCAATTCCAAAAATATTTGAATTGTCTATCTGTAGAATCCAGCCTCCTCTCCGAAGCCTTCATTCCAACTGTGGGAATTTTGTGAGGCCCCTGTTGTCATGGATGCTCCAGCTCAAACAGCAGTGCTGCTCCGGCTTCATAAATCCCTTCTACTTCGGAGGCCATAAAGTCTTGAAATATACCACAATTACATATTGACTCAAAGCTCTTTTTATTACCTTATTTAGTAGTGCAAGAACAAGCTCTATGTCATTCTGACTCTGCTGGTCGGACAAGCAGCCCTGGACCTGCTTCAGTGACAGTAGCAACTCCTCCAACTCTGCAAGAAAAACACATGCATGCACATTAGTAACCTTTGACTTTTACATATCAACCCACACGAGACAGAAGCTGGTAAAAAGGCTCAAAATGTGAGCCTTACTTTACTATCAGACGATAGCAGAATACAGCCTGCTTGTCGTGGCTTCAGATTAATGTGTGTGTGAGAGACTGCATCTCATTTCAATTCAATTCAGTTCAGTTTTATTTATATAGCGCCATATCATAACAAAGTTATCTCAGGGCACTTTCCAGTTTCCCAGTCACTTTTGTTCTACATTGTGTGCTCCTGTTTGCGTGATGGTGTGTGTGTGTAAACATTACCACCCCTAACAAAGTTTTAATTAGGTCGCCCTCATGTCCTTCTCTCCCTCCCTGAGGAATTCCCTCCCTGATGGCAGACACATCTTCCTTACATTCCTTTCCCTCCCAGCCAGAATTCTCTCACTGCATCACTTTACTTTCACCCTCCCCTCCTTTTTTCCTCTTCTTCATCCCTCCTTATTTCAAATTTCAGTGATCCTTCAATTTTTAACATCCCTCTCACCTCTACCTCTTTTTCCTCTCTCGTTCCCTCTCCCCTCCCTTTCCTTTCCGTCTGAGAGCTTCACTACACCAATGATCTGCAGTTCTACTCTCATCTGTGTGTGTGTGTTTTACCTAGCAGTGCGTGTGTGTGCTGGCTGCCGAGTGCTGGCTGCTGCGGTGTGTATGTGTCTTGCAGGAATGTGGGGTTGTCGATGCCAATGTGGGGATGCTGGGAGAGCTTCCTGAGTCTGAGTGAGGCATTCAGGTCCAGCTGCCGACCCTCCTCCTCTCTACGACGACGAAGATCCTCCTGACACGCAGATACAGACAAATAAATGCATCATGGATAGAAATATGATTGAACTGGTTAAGAATGGACCCTTTGATGATTCAGAAACCATCATAAAAACTCCCATTTTCTATGAGGATTTTAAAGGTGTTCATTTCTCAGTTAATGTCTTCCACCATCCAGCCTCTCCACTTTGATGCCCTATTTACCTCATGATGCTTAATTCCTTTGCAGTTGTTTTTGGGCATGTCCACTGTGTAAGACTAGGTGATCATATACCCCTGACCAATTGTAGCTTGCCATGTTTCACATCTTGCGTGACGTACAGGCATGATCAGAGGTGAAGGAGGTACGAGGTACCAGGGATGATGTCAGTGTTCCATCTGACAGCACCGGAAATGTTTACATATGGGGCATGATAAGTTTGTTTTTAATTAGTTAATTGATGCTATAAAATATATATAATAATATATATGTTTCAATGAAACTTTTTTCAGTGCCAATACAACTTTTCCAATACAAATGTTTCAATGGCAATGTTTCCTTTTTCAGTTCAGGTTTTGTTTTCAAAGCCAAATTTTCTTTTCGATGCCAAATATTACTGAAAAGGGGGTGTGAAGTCATGCTCGCGATTGGTTCAGGCGGGTGTATGGGCAGGACCTCGATACTGCGGCTCCACCACGGATCACTACTGCAGACTCGTGCTCCAAATGACGACACCAGTGCAAGATGGCAGCGCCCGTATCTGGGATATTTTGGCTTCATTTTTGTACAGTAGGAGGAAGTGGAGATGTGTCGTCCATCTTTATACACAGCCTATGGTTTTTCTCTAACAATGCATCATATTTTATTTTACTATATCTATATATTTAACTTGTTTAACTATGTTTTGTATGCGTTTGTTTTAAGTGTAAAATGGCATAGCAAGTACAAGAACCTCAGTATTTAAGTACAGCACCTGAGTAAATGTACTTAGTTAGCTCTTGTGAAGTCAGCCAGTGCAAAGATATGCAGACTTTACTGACATATCACTGGATAGTGACCTCTTTGAAATCTCTTCTTAAAACATACTTTTATTGGAGAGCTTTTCCTGATTTTTCTTGATTTTTATCATCTGCCCTTTTGCTGGTTTTACTTATTACTTTATCGGAAACATTTTTTTATGATCTGCTTGTTGTGAAGTTGTTGCCTTGTGTGAAGTACTTTGTAACGTGGGTTTAGAAAAGTGCTCTATAAATAAAGATTATTATTATTATTATTGTTATTATTAGTGATTGTGACATATCACACAGGTCTTTGGATTGTACATTCTTGTTTTGAACTTACTAGCACAGCATTTAAGAACAAGCTTGGTTATTCTTGAGTTGTATAGTTTGTTGCAGCTTTAACACTGAGTAAAATAAGCACAGGTAACAAGTGTGTGTGTGTGTGTGTGTGTGTGTGTGTGTGTGTGTGTGTGTGTGTGTGTGTGTGTGTGTGTGTGTGTGTGTACATACCTGGTGCTGTCGTATCCTCTCCAGCTGAGCAGATCGTCGGAGCGGTAGCGTTCGACTCCCCAGCTCTCCTGGACAGTCGACGGCCATTTCCCGGTGCTGCTGTCCTTCCCTCAGCTCTTCATCTCCTCCTCCTCCCTCTGCAGCAACATGGCCGTTCAAATGGGAGGTCGTCATCCCAAACACACACACCAAGAGCCAAAAGTGGGTGTGTTGGTGTGGATTCCAGGGATGTTCAGGAATGTATATCTATATATCAGCCTAGTCTAGGAGGGCAGCTCAGTAAACAGGGCGGCCATGATACCTTCACCTGTGGAGAAAGCAGAAAAAATATGTCATTAATCTAGTTTGGTGAAATTTCTGCATCTCAACATTCCTACAACATGGATTAGAAGACAGCTACATAATAAGAGGAATTGTCCTGATACCCACTTAACAGTGATGTCGTGAAAGGTGACCATTAGATACTTATTCACCTGTGACCAACAACCTTGTATGACTGGACAACCACAGGATGAATGAGTGTTGAGTGTACCACAACAAACAAGGTTTGTGTAAAAAAAGTGGCTTTAATGCATCATGCTCAACACCAACACTTAGAGCAAGCCACATAACTGACTGGTGGACTGACTGATCTGTGTCCTGACTAATTACTTACTAATAACTGATTTACTGGTGTATCAACTTACTAATGTCTGGTTATGTTTACTGACAGGAAGACTTCAATGATAAATCCTGTTTATTAAAACTTGGGTCTTATTTTTGTAGTTTGATTATTACCACCGTTTCTATCATTATGATAACACTGAACTCACCTAGTAAATTGTTGAGATCTGGGAACGTTTGACAGGGCAAGACACACGAGCAATCACATGATCAGACAGGTCGTAAACAAGATGTCAGTTCAGCCTGATTATCCAAACCACTTTATTTGGAGGGAAAATGTTTTAGCAATGTTGCAGTGTTCCCAGATCTCAGCAATTAAGCTGGTGAGTACAACGTTATTATTGGCAATAGGAATGATAAAAAAAAATGAAACAAATTTGGCAGAAACAGCTGAAAGTAGGGCTTTTTCACAGCCGACATCTGGACCTGTCATATTAGGAAAAGCACAAGTGTTACTAATAACATTAACTTAACATTAACATTACTAGTGACATTAACAATTGCTTCCTTTTATTCAAGTGTCCTAGAAAGCCATCTCAGTGTGACAGTGAGCCAGCATGCACAACACCAGGAGCCTGAAACTGAAGCAGCTAAATGCAATTCAGCCACAATTCGTTTTTTACTTACAGCTGTGTTTTCCTACTGTGACATGTCAAGAAGGGAGATTATAGCATTTATGACTATACACAACAATCAAAGTTAAAGTTTGGGAAAAAAAAACATTGTTAGTTATTATTTATTAAAGCTTGAGTGTGGGACTTTTACATATAAATGAAGGTCTGTTACATTCCAAGCCGTTGCCAGATGAGTACACACAATGCTGATTAAGCCTATCACCGCCAGGTAAATCTCTCTGTATTTTGCAGTATACCAGAGTTTTTAAATCTGGTGTGTGTGGTGACATTCCTGCGCTGGCACATAGGTAGTAAAACCAGAGCCATGTAAAGAGAGAGTCGTGTCAACAGCAGTTCAAAATGCTCATGGTCACGCGATTCACATAGACTTCAGATAGTTCTCTCTACATAGCTCTGGTTTGCCAGAGCTGAAGGGGAACAACTGTAGCGACGGAGTAGCTACAGCAACTAGGAGTATGGAGGAAAAACCTAAGAAGCATCCAGTCTCTGATGCTCTAGATAAAAAACAAAATCTGCATTAAGAGAAAGGATTACAGTCGAAAAGAGAAAGCGACCAACGGTGAGGACAAACACAGATAATCATTTGTGTAGCTTTTCCTCGAGAGCTGAAAGAGAAGGGACTGAGGGCAGACAGGATGTGGTGTTACTGCTCTTGGACAGACTGGTATTTGTAAAATATGTGGAGTAGGCTATGTAGCTATTACATTTACTCTACCTAAAGAATGGATTATTGTGTTTGAACTGTGGAAATTTGTGCGAGCTCCCCTGTAGGCATAAGTCATGAGCATGCATTGACAGTGTTTGTATAATTACTCTAACTGCCAGAAGGATTAGACAAAAGTTCCACACTCCAGCTTTATAGTTTAACAGTATAATGGCCAGTTCAGACCAAAGATTCGCGACGAGATGAGTTGAAACTTGCAGATACTTGCAACGTGCTGGTCTGCAACGTTCTGAAACCTGCCAGTTTACACCAAAGTGACTAGACGAGATGGCGTATCGTTTCCATAGCAACGACTCTGTACTTCCGCTCTAACTGACGGCTTTAAAGGCATTTTTTTGCAGCTGGATATAATTTGTAGTGTCTTAAAATATGAGCATCAATAGTGATAGTGCGTTACTTGCTACAGTTGCATTTTTAGTATTTATGAAACAGCGAAAACATAAAAAAACGAGAGGGTCGAGAATTTGGAGCCGTCAATGGGTGCTTCAATGGAATACCCAGGGGACTTATGCAAATTTATCCAGTGAACTTGAGACAGGAGATCCCCCCTCTTTTGTCAATTTCTCCCGTCTATTCCCGGAGAAGTTCCGTCGTTTAGAGGAGTTGGTGTCACCTCTAATCAGCAGAGAAAACACTAACTATTGAGACAGCATAGCTGATGATAATGCTGCGCTTCTTGGCGACAGATGAGCTACAGCCCATAGATAAAATTTACACGACTGACTGTTTTACAAGAGAAAAGAGGGCAGATTCAAAATCTGAAAACACAAATAAGCAACCACACAATTGTCATGACATTTTGATTCAAATGTTGCTAAACTCCAATTGTTCCACATAAGTATGTGACATCACTTTTTTCAAACTTAGCCCCGCCCCAATTCAAACCTGTGAGAAGAGCACAGAGAAAAACACAAATACAGAACATTTGTCATGTGAAATAACCAAAACACAGACATTTGTATTTATGTAGGACCCCTTTACTTATAGAAGGAAAATAACTATGAGCAACTGGTTTACTGTCTGACAGTACACCATGGTGTATAATCTATATCTATATATATATCTATCTATAGATATAGATATATAGATATCTATATCTATATCTATATATATATACACACATATATACATATATATACACACATATATACACATATCCACATACACACATATATATACACATATATATATACACATATCCACATATATCCACATATCCACATACATACATATATATACACATATCCACATATCCACATATCCACATACATACATATATATACACATATCCACATACACACATATCCACATACATACATATATACACATATCCACATACATACATATATACACACATACATATATACACATATACACATACATACATATATACATATACA
>SEMN01001119.1:48018-90518 GCA_005408345.1 Macquaria australasica
ATATATATATGTGTGTGTATATGTGTATATATATATATGTGTGTGTATATATATATATATATATATATATATATACATATACATATACACACACACACACACACACACACACACACAGTACTGTGCAAATGTTTTAGGTAAGTGTGAGAAAATGCTGTAAACTAAGAATGCTTTCAAAAATATAAATATGAATTGTTTATTTTCATCAATTTACAAAACGATACATACGAACAAAAGAAAAATCTAAATCAAATCAATATTTGGTGTTATAAACCAGCATCATTTCTCATAGATACACTTGCACTAAGTCAGGGATTTCGTAGGATCATAGTCAGGTGTATGATCAACGAATTATACCAAACAGGTGCTAATGATCATCAATTTCACATGTAGGTTGAAACAGTCATTAACTGAAACAGAAACAGCTGTGTAGGAGGCTTAAAACTGGGTGAGGAACAGCCAAACTCTGCTACCAAGGTGAGGTTGTGGAAGACAGTTTCATATCACAGGTCATACACCATGGCAAGACTGAGCACAGCAACAAGACACAAGGTAGTTATACTGCATCAGCAAGGTCTCTCCCAGACAAAGATTTCAAAGCAGACTGGGGTTTCAAAATGTGCTGTTCAAGCTCTTTTGAAGAAGCACAAAGAAACGGGCAATGTTGAGGATCATAGACGCAGTGGTCGGCCAAGGAAACTGCAGCAGATGAAAAACACATCAAGCTTATTTCCCTTCGAAATCGGAAGATGTCCAGCAGTGCCATCAGCTCAGAACTGGCAGAAACCAGTGGGACCCAAGTACACCCATCTACTGTCCGGAGAAGTCTGGGCAGAAGTGGTCTTCATGGAAGAGTTGCAGCCAAAAAGCCATACCTCCGACATGGAAACAAGGCCAAGTGACTCAACTATGCACGAAAACATAGGAACTGGGGTGCAGAAAAATGGCAGCAGGTGCTCTGGACTGATGAGTCAAAATCTGAAATATTTGGCTGTAGCAGAAGGCAGTTTGTTCGCAGAAGGGCTGGAGAGCGGTACAATAATGAGTGTCTGCAGGCAACAGTGAAGCATGGTGGAGGTTCTTTGCAAGTTTGGGGCTGCATTTCTGCAAATGGAGTTGGAGATTTGGTCAGGATTAATGGTGTCCTCAATGCTGAGAAATACAGGCAGATACTTATCCATCATGCAATACCATCAGGGAGGTGTATGATTGGCCCCAAATTTATTCTGCAGCAGGACAACGACCCCAAACATACAGCCAATGTCACTAAGAACTATCTTCAGCATAAAGAAGAACAAGAAGTCCTGGAAGTGATGGTATGGCCCCCACAGAGCCCTGATCTCAACATCATCGAGTCTGTCTGGGATTACACGAAAAGACAGAAGGATTTGAGGAACCCTACATCCACAGAAGATCTGTGGTTAGTTCTCCAAGATGTTTGGAACAACCTACCAGCCGAGTTCCTTCAAAAACTGTGTGCAGGTGTACCTAGAAGAATTGATGCTGTTTTGAAGACAAAGGGTGGTCACACCAAATATTGATTTGATTTAGATTTCTCTTCTGTTCATTCACTGCATTTTGTTAATTGATGAAAAGAAACTATTAACACTTCCATTTTTGAAATCATTCTTAGTTTACAGCATTTTCTCACACTTACCTAAAACTTTTGCAGTGTGTGTGTATAAAAAAATATATTTAAAAAAAAAAACAGCATATTAAGCATATGGTCAGAGAGCTTGAGCCCCACTACAATGTATGAGAGAGAGAGAGACAGACGGATGCCTTATCTGTCAGTGCCACAATAACAAGAGCATGTCTGATATGCTATCTCTTACCAGCAGGACTGTACACACAGACACACACACACAGACACACACACACGGCAGAGGTCCCATGATGCAGCAGTGAGGAATGCCAGGCAGCCCTGGGAACAAAATTCCACTGATGGGGGAAGGGAGTTTGTGTGTGTATGCCCCTGTGTGTGAGTGACTGGTCAAAACACTACGCTTGCATTCTCAGTATGTATGCAGCCTTGAAATTCTGGGAACAACAGTGTGGTAACAAAATAGAAAATAGTACTTTAAAGTAGGTATACACAATCCCACCTTTTCTCTGCTGGTACTGATTCCCATACCAGAGTTCTTTTTTCTTTATCAATTCAACTAACATGAGGCTGAAACTACATATCACATAAAACAGGTGATGTTCAGACACCAACATTCTCTTAAGGCTTGCTCAAATTTGTTTGTTTGTTTATCGTCCCAGAAAGTTCATAAAATTGTGCTGCAGTGCTGACTAAGAAACAGTATTAAGAGTGGTCACATCATATTTGACCAATCAGTATCAGCGTCGACACAAATCCAGTCTATTGGAAGGATTGTTGGGACTATTATTTGGGATTGTTACAGATGAAAGTTGACAATTGTTGGACACATGGTGAAATCTAAATGAAAACCAAAAAGGCAGCCCTAGACCGTGTGAGACATGTACACTGATGGCCGATTTATAGCTTTGCGCCACCAAGACTGCTGCCATGTTTGTTTGTTTTTCGACACAATGTTTTGCATATTTTTTAAATATTACATAAACTTAATTTTGCATATGAAATCTTTTGCACATTTTTTCTATTTACATCGTACAGCTGTGATTGACCATACATGGTAAATGGACTTCACGTATATAGCGCTTTTCAACCTTAACGGTTACCAAAGTGCTTTACAGATTAGTCTCATTCACCCATTCACTCACACACACACACACACACACCGATGGTGATGGAGCTGCCATGCAAGGTGCTGGCCTCCATCGGGAGCATCTTAGGGTTCAGTGTCTTTCAATTCAATTCAATTCAGTTTTATTTATATAGCGCCATATCATAACAAAGTTATCTCAGGGCACTTTTTCGAATAGAGCAGGTCTAGACCGACTCTTTATATTTACAGAGACCCAACAGTTCCCACCATGAGCAAGCACTATGCGACAGTGGCAAGGAAAAACTCCCTTTTAACAGGTAGAAACCTCGAGCAGAACCAGGCTCAAGGTGGGCGGTCATCTGCCTCGACCGGTTGTGTCTTGCCCACGGACACTTCGACATGTGGACAGGAGGAGCTGGGGATCGAACCGCCAACCCTGGGATTAATGGATGACCAGCTCTTGAGCCACAGCCAATCTGAAATGCCTCAAACTTAATGTTGCACTGAGGCAACCATGACGTTATCAGACTCATTCCGTGACAGCATGTAATGAACCTAAAAGATCGGCTAATCGCATTGTGTATAGGGGCCTTAAGATATCAGTGGAAAACATTAACAATGGTTTAAACATTTGGTATGTAAAACTGTCATTTGCCTGCAATTTGACATTTTCGTCCTTTCCTTCCAACCTTTTACTGTCAACAATAACAAATATCCGTATAAACAAGCTTGTCCACATCCTTGTTTTCCGGTGCCAAAACGTTCTCTACATGCCTAAGGTCCAGCAGACAAATATGTCTATCCCACCAGGAGACAGCAATATAATCACTGAACAATCCTCCGGAAATTCATGTTGGACTAGTTTTACCTTGATATTGCTTTCACTGAAAAGCCTAAAACATTGGCCTTTTATTAAAAAATGGTCCATTCACTTCTCACATGGTGAACATGATATAGTTTCTCTGACTACATCTGTGCATTATCAGTTAACGCTGCTACACCATGGAAAGCCCTTATTCTTTTTCAAAGTTTATTAATATCTTCACTATTGGTTGGTTCCATTGTTCTGTGATCCAACTTTCCAGCCCCAAAGGAGTTTTAATGATTTAAAAGTTTATATGAGGTTAAAAGACAAAATATTTTCCAGCTTGAGTCTCCAAGATAGGTTTGACCAATCAAAGAAAAAGAATGAAAATGCAGACACTAGACTGAACAGCAGGAGAATGGAAGCAAGGCAAGCGTGTGATAAGGTTTCTGTATGAGAGCCAGTGGAGCCATAAAACGGTGATAAAGGCCCTGCAGTCTGAGTAGTCAGTGTCTGATGCTCAGACATCACTGAGCAGAGGTAAGCGCAGGAGGATTTAAGCAGCTCATCGGGAGGGCTAGCCTTCCTCCTACAACAACAAATTAAACTGCTAACATCACTATTAGGGATACAACACACACAGAAGGGATGAAATGAGGCTGTTGAAACTCATTCAGAGGCCTTAAGCAAGGAATCATCCTGATGGATTACTAGTTGCTAAAAAAAAAAGCATGTGATGATAAACAGCTGTCAACTCATGATACTTTTTCATCTCTTAAATTAAGTATTATTTAAAATACAATGCTGTTAAGAATAGTTAAATAAATAAATAAATAATGCTACACAATAAATAGAAGGCTTCAAATAGACCCTGTGATTGGCCCCAAAAATCCTGATCGGAGCACCCTTAATATGGAGCAATGTCTATATGAGTGGGTCTCCATTTTGTTTGTAACATGCACGTGGATGAGCAGCCAGGTGACGCAATGCACAATCCTGCCGCTGGTTTCACGCTATTCTGCTGACCGACAGTTGGCCAGCAATAACACAAAAAGAAGCATAGCAGCGCACTTAGGGGTTCCCTAGGTTGGGGAACAGTAGGACTGCAAGCTAGCAAACATGAGTGTAAACGATGCAGGTTCTCTAAATGTTTTATGAGCAGTAAATGCATTCAACATGTTTGTTAGGCTTCAAGGACATACACAATGTGTTTGTTGAGTAACACTGAATGAATGTAAACACAGAGCAACTTTTCCCATTTAAAAACACACTACATATTCAAAACCTGCTTAGAATTAGTGTGTTGTATGGAATTTGGACACAACATAAGAGTGTGGTGACCTCATCCAAGTCTAAAAAAAATCCCTGCCAAAATTCCACCTGAAAAGAGCTCTAATCAGCTGGAGATTCCCTGAATGGGAAAAATATTCTTAACACTACTGAAAAATAATCTAATTAGACAGGCAAGTTTTCTTTTCTAGGTTGACATTTAATTCAATTAAATTCAGTTTTATTTATATAGCGCCATATCATAACAAAGTTATCTCAGGGCACTTTTTCATATAGAGCAGGTCTAGACTGAATCTTTAAATGCACCCATAATACTGTGCAAGCCTAAATTTGTGAACATGGCGAGAAGCTGTTTCCTGACACAGTAACCTGTTTAAATAGGTAGAGAGCCAGCAGCATCTTAATGCTACAACTGGAATATGAGGTTTCTAGGATTATTCTATCCCAGTTATGATGTTGACATGAGCCGTTACCTGAGCAACTGGGTTAGGGCCTGAAATAAACACAGATTCCATTAAAATTACAATGGCATGGCTCAGTTATATACAGCCTTTGGTCTGGGTCTGCTGTCCACCTTGCACTCGCTCTCAATTAGAGAAAAATCACATCACAGCAAAACATCAATTGTGAAAAAGGCATCAGATTGGCTGCATGTTACACTTCTTTACACAAATCGGTGGCATCAAAATGTAGAAGGATTAACTATTTAAATGTCAAACATTCCTTTTTCAAATGTGTGTACGTGTTATAGTTTCAACACACAGCACCTGATTTTATACACAAAACGATACTGAAAATGAGGTGAAAGCCTTTTATAAGATATGTTTATTAAGTTGGCTTTTAAAATGATTTCTCTTTAGTATTGTAATTCACTTACTCTTGATAACTGAGCCAGAAAGTTGATTTTAGACGGTGAGACAGGTGAAGCTGTCCGTACATGACATGTAAATGAAGCCACAGCAGGTGGCCAAACTGAATATATTTTCTCCTACTCAGAGACAGGCTCATTAAAATACTATTGTTCTAATGATGCGGAAAGCTAGCAGAAACTGATCTGTGACCTACTTTGAGTAGTGATCCATACATTCTGCCTGAAAGCTGTATTCTGAACATCCAGTTTTCAGGCTGAATGTGCTGTAGATGCAGGGGAAAGGATGGGCGGTGTTTGGTTTTGACACCCAGTTTGGCTGGAAAAGCCTGTATTATGGCTGATGAAGACCTGCAGCTGTTTCCTATTGGATCCTTGCCCTCAGACCAGTGACTTAGTTAAATAAGCCTTTATCTGAGGGCCTGCTGGACTCCACACTGCTAAAGAAACACATACAGGGTTGATAAGCTATAACCTAACACGAGGACCCCTCCACACACACACAACACCACCATCTGCTGCCACAGCTTACCCCCTGGTGTGCATGTATGACTGTGTGTATGCATGTGTGTCAGGCCTGAGGCTGAACAGTTCAAGGCAAATCTATGGGAAACAAAAAAAAGGGTTGGGAACGCTGCAAAATCTCTAGTGACTCTGTTTTTACTCCTTCAAGCTACAGGCTGTTTGTCTAAGTCCGTTTACTGGCTGGCTTGTGTTTCCTGCCTGATCAGTATAAATTCTGCACTCCTAATTTCAGCTTTCATCTGCAGCAGTTGTTTCTGTCCTTGCATTAGGTTTACGGTGAAATGATTATTCAGTAAAATTGATGACAAAATTGATGTATATTTCAGTGTTGAAATTATCATAACTGAATTGAAAAATAAATGTACCAACATATCACATCAATTATACCATTAAAAACAGAAGGAAAAGGTTCTCAGGACTTTTTAAACATTTGAATTTCTTTGTCTTTGTTTACACTGTGTCATTGAAATAATCTGCTATACCTCTGTACTCTTTGATCATCACATATTCCTAAAGTGAGTCTGTCAAAAAAAACAAAAAAAACAAAAAAAAAAACATTGGGCAATGATGTTTAAAAAAGGCTGCCATTTTCGGCCATTTTCGGTAGCAGTTTTAGGCCAAGCTGGCCTGGAGTCCTGGACTATGATACAAATTTTCTGAGACAAATGACGTCCTAAATTTTTTAGACTGTAAACCCCCATTCACTTACGGACTCAAAAATAGGGGGTGTTACAGGATTGGAGCTGCAACGATTAGTCGATTAATCAATCAAAAGAAAATAATTGCCACTTTTTTTGATAATCGATTAATCATTTTTCAAGAAAAAATGTTAAACATTTGCTGGTTTCAACTTCTTAAATGTGAGGATTTTCTGCTTTTCTTTGTCATTTATGACAGTAAATGAAGATTCTATGGGTTTTGGACTGTTGGTTGGACAAAAGATGCAATTTAAAGATGTCACTTTGGGCTCGAATTGAACCTTGTAGTAACATCCTGGTGCTGCCCACTGCAACCAACTCAAGACTCAAAGTCACCCAGCAGTGCACCTGGAAAATGTGAGAAAGGTTCAGCTTCATGCAAATGTCATCTGACGCGCTTAAGTGACAGCCTGGAGACATCCAAACCCGGACACCCACCTTTGCTTTCTGATTGGGTCTAACCAGCCACGACGTATCCTTCCCTGATTTGTCACGCCCGTATCACGTGACCCCATTCCCAAACGAAAATAAACGACGTCAGCCATGACTACCAGCGGTTAATTCCACATTAATAACAAATTACAACACTTACTTTCAGTAACAGTTCCACCTGGTTGTCGGTCCAAGCAGAGACATCTCTGCTCTTACTTTCTGCCATTGCTGTTCTTCACTTCACTAGTATTTTCTGCAACTAAGCAACCAACAGCAGAGTAGACAATCTGCTTCCTGCTTACACCAGCACGTGCATGCCCAGTGCAAGTGAATGGTCACATGATATGCATTTCCAGGCATGCAGTATGGACGGAGATAATTTCTGAAATGGCGATAAAATGCCGTTTTAAAACAAAATCGTAGTAATGTGGACGTAGACTCAACTACATAAAAGTACTTAAAATACAGAGGAAAAGCTGATTGCCATGGTCAGCAGTTTCCCGATTATCTACGTTACTTAACGAGCTACCAGAGTTGAATTAAAAAAAATGTGTGGAAACACCTCATTCTGGAAATGAACTACTTCATCAGGCGCTGGTATAATGAGATTGGAGAGAATAATTGCCCAGTCAGAGCTGTGTATGTAAATGATGTGCTCAACATTAAATTATCCTGCCACTTTGAATTTGTATGTGTGAATAAGAGGTTAAGCACTATAGCTTACAACAATATCAGAGTTGAAATCCCATTACAACTTCCTATACCTAGTTTACATTCCAAAACATCTTGCAATAATTGCCTTAGGTAACTAGATTCCTTTTTATATTTACTGATTTTTTAAATTGTTAATAAATAACAAATTTCATGGTGTCCAACTTAAAAAGACCATACAATATACACAAGATGCACAAAACCTGGACCTGAAAACATGTCCATGCTCTCTGGCTGAGCTAACGTTGAGTGTTAGCTGTTTTGACAGTAATGTGTGCATTACGTTTGTAACCTAGTTAGTGTGTGTTAGTTTCCATGCCTGACAAATGCCGCACAATTAATTAATAGCAACATTAATCTCAATCACGATTTTGGCTTTCCACAATTAAATGAACATGATCAACGTTCGTTATGTGTGCTCCGCTCATAGAAAACGCAGCTGCACATCAAATCAAGCACTTCCTAAACTAACAGCCAGCCATCAGGGGGCAATCGAGATCTTTTCACTTCACTTTTGGGGAGCTGTCATGCCGCTGCGTGCGCACCCTGCAGCAACAGCCTATGCAAAAAATTTCCTGGATGTTGCAGCTGCAGTCTAGGGTAGGAGAGTAATATACAATAGAGAGCAGACGGGCAAAACGAAAATCAAATGTCTGGAAGGCAAAGAGCTAGTCCCTCAAAACAGATCATCGTCCGTTGTTTGGAAGTATTTTGGATTTAGACCAAGTGATGTTAAAAGTGACAATAGACAACTTTTTTGCTTTAACTTATCATTATGAAGTAAATGTTGATTGCACAGTGTAATTGCTATAAAATAATGACATCATTGGTGTTTAGACTGGTTTCCTATAAGCCTCGCTTTCACTGTGCAATTCTGTCTGCCCCCGGGTTCGATCTGCCGGGGAAAAAGAAGGCTCAATTTACACGCTAAAAACTTGTCTATTGCCACTTTAAGCAAGAACAAATCATATGCAAAGAGTGCATGAGACTTGTGTCTGCGCTGCAAAGCAATATAACTAACTTGTTCAGCCACCTGGAAAAACACTACAAACTGCAGTACATAATCACAATAAATTCGCGATCTCAATATTTATCACAATAATTGTGATTATCATTTAGCCATAATTGTGCAGCCCTATTTAGTACCTGGTTTGATTAACCAGAATGACCAAACATTCAGGAGACAGGGGTCCTCAAAGTTGACCCATATTGGACCCCCACCCCAACTAAAGACACAGATAACTTCTCGAAAAATAAACATGTTTAAATGTTTGGCTCTGGTCAAGAGGCATAGAGAGACAATGGCAGAAAAAGGGCTATTAAAGTTGGCCAGACACTGTACATTGTTTTTAATCACACTACACATTTTAATCAGCCCTTCTGCATGGCCAAAATGTACACCTTCTATGCTCACAATGTATGGATCAATCGACCGGTCACAACGTGGGTGCTCACTCTGAACGTAAACAATTTTGTCCATTGACAATTCCAATTAAGTTTATTCAAACAAGATGACTGCAGATGGGTGGAAGGTGCAAACAATATAAAATTGGTCAGGCCCAACCAATTTTAGGTGAAAATCAGGTTTAATCCATATAATGTATGTCCGATATAAGAGTATGTATAGCACAAGGTGCAGTGTTCTTGCAACTCTTGAAACCAACCAACATTATGTAACACAAAGAGCAGTGGTGGAAGAAGCATTTCAATCCTTTATGTAAGTAAAAGTAACAATACCACAGTATAAAAATATTCCATTACAAGTAAAAGTCCTGCTTTCAAAATAGTTTCAAAATTAAGTAAAAAATACAAGTAGTAAGTATTAGCAACAAAATGTACTTAAAGTATCAACAGTACAAATTCATAATGAAGAGTGGCTACTGTCAGTGTTTTACTATTATATTATTGGATCATTATTGTTGACATTATTATTATTAATAAGTAAGCAGTACTTTAATGTTGTTGGTCAAAGTGGAGCTCATTTTAACTGCTTCACATACTTTTGGTAGTTTAATCTGTAACAATGGATCACATTTATAAACTGATCATATGTTTTGTATGTAAAATATCAATTTGAAAAGTAACAGCTCTTAAATAAATGTAGTGGAAAGGAAAGTACAATATTTCTCTCTGAAATGTAATAACATAGAAGTATAAAGTAACATAAAATGGAAATACTCAAGTAAGTGCCTCAAAAATGGACTTGAGTAAATGTACTTCGTTACAGCACTGAGTCTGTGTGTATACTGTGAATGCCACTGGGAGCAGAAGCAGAGCTGCCTCTTATCTTTTTCACAGTACACACAAAAACACACACGCACATTCTCAAAAAAGGCTGTACCACCCTGTACCAGACAAAGAGAAAAAGAGCCTAAATGAGGGAGGGAGAGAGGGGGTGAATACAGATATAAGCTGGGTTTATGTTTAAATATTTTAGGTTATTTATGATGTACTGAATTAGAACAAATGAAAAGAGATGACAGATTTCAATAATCTTTCATCAATGTCCTGAAAAAGCTTTGACATCCTTAAATTGGGAAAGTTTTCAACAATGCAGTAATGGTGCCATAAATAGTAATGGAGCCATAAATAGTAATGGAAACCACAGCCTTCAGAAATATCAGGGCTGTATCTAATTTGGCTATATGACCATTAGTCAGTATGTTTAAAGTAACAATACAAATAAGATCCATTTTTTATTTTTTGAATAGTGGAAGAGCCTCAGAAACAGTATTTGCTTTTTACAATATTTAAACTCTACTGAAAGCCAGCTCCTTAAAATGACGTGACCACCAAGTCCATTGTTTCAGCTGGTTGAGGCAGGTTTCACTGACTGAGTGACAGCCTGAAACAGCTTAGCAAATGCTCAAACAGCACACTAGAATTAAGCACACTGACTAGCCATGGCCAGGAAGGAACCTTCATCATATCCAAGCTGGACAACACTGACCAGGTGACAATATCAGCCCCGGTATAAGTCTAATCCTGATTTTGGTGACACATTTTGATTTGGCAGCAGCCTAACTTTGGGTCCCAATCAGGTCAGAGATCCAGAGTGAGAGTGAGAGTGAGAGAGTGAGTGAGAGAGCATTCCAGAGAACAGAGGACTTCTGTATTGTGCTGGCCTGTGGCCCAATGTGCCTGTCCTCACCTCCCTTCTTCACTAGCTCACTGTGTGTACGTGTGTCCGTAAAAGTAAGCTATGACCCTGTTACCATAGTGACGTGACCTCATACCTGGCAGTAGCGTCTATCTAAAGGTCAGTGAGTTCACTCTTTAGAGCACCAAGGTGTTTACATGCTGTCCTATACAGTATACTATACAACTGTAGATGATGAACCACATGCACCTGCAGCTCAGTGGCTAGGCTGCCAGCCTATAACACTAGGTAGATATTCCTTACCTTGCGAGATAGCTGGACTCACGAGATCACAAGATCACGCAAGAATCATCTTGCCAGGCTTCAAGTTATGCACTTGTGGCCGAACCCCAGTGGTTCGGACCAATCAGCATCCTATGAAGAACAACTGGCAGCTACAGGCGCTAAAGAGGTTAGTGTATATGCTGCTATAGCATCAGATATATCAGAACTGTAGAGTACTTCTTCTTTGAAAGAAGAGCAAAGAACCGTAGTGAGGGCTTTTCTCCATGGAAAAGAAGTTTTGGCTCTTCTCCCGACTGGCTTCGGCTCTCCTACTACGTCATATGGTTCGTTGATCTGATTGGTTAAAGTTAGCCAACTTCTCAGATGGGTCAGTGTAACAAACCATCTGGCGCGTCAGGTTAAGATATTCAACCTCCCATGTATTACCACATATTTACATAACACAATTATTGAAGTGAAATCTGACCCATCAAAAAGGCTTCTTAGCTGCTGCTAAGCAATGGGGAATATCAAATAGGAGCTTAGGCTCAAGTCCAAACCTGTCAGTAACATATCAACCACTAATATTTATGCCGCTATGCAACATCAGAAAAACCCCACCCATTTAGGTTAAACTCTACACAGATACAGTCCTCAGGCTATGGCATACAGAAGCAACACACAAACACACATGCAAACACATTATGCAATACATCAATTTAAACACAGTATTTATATAGAATTATTTAACTATATAGATCCAACTTGCAAGTAAAACTGTCAAGCTTTCACCAAAATAAATTCTCATAGCAACAGCTGCATGCTGGACAGGTTTGACATGTGACAAGCCCAGGTTTCGTAGGGATCTTTTTGGTATTAGTCACTTTTCAATGGCTACAGTGCGGTAAGCCACATTTTAAACTTTTAAAGAAATGCATGCCACTACCTGGAATTCAATGCAAACCAATCAATTTTGGACTGAATTCAAAGAATGAAAGTTGTATTTCTAAACAATTTTTTCCGCTGCCAAGTTTGTTCCTAAACCCCACCAGTCATCAGGTGTGTTTGCTCTCTGAATCTAACTAGTCATTCAGTGTTTGTTCCCAAAATCCAACAGATTATAAAGAATCATCTACAACCCAAAAGAAATCTGTAAATGCCTGTGCTTAAGTGCATAATTGATCTTCTCAGTGTCTGTTGGATATTATGTGTTTTCTTTCACTAGTTGGCACCATATTGTACACACTCTTTTGTGTTTCCACCGAATCCTATAAGCAGGTAATAGCTGTGCTGACTATGAGATGTGATGGCTTCACTTCTGCATACCTGTTCTTACCTTCATCTAACAGGACAGGACTGTCAGTCAGTGACACTAAAGATTACTCTGTTTAACTCTTCCATGTTAGTTTCTTGCCCTAGGGCACCCCAATAGTGTTTGTTTAAGGAGAAGAGAGTGTAAGATTGCCCCAAACACACCACACAACCTGGCTACACGAGCAGTTAAACCATGATAATGTGTCAGACAAAGAGCCAAAGCAGCATAGTGTTGTCATCAAATGTCCACTGACAGCCTCAGGCACACAGCGTGACACTGCAAAGGGAGAATCCTTCACTGACATTAGGTGATTTCAGTGTCAGTACTGTTCAAGACAGCGCCTTGTGACTGATGATATAGTAATTCAGTAACATGTCTGCCTTTCTACTCCTCCCTCTTTACACCTCTGAGTCTGTATTTATCCAAACTTATCCTCCTCATTTGCATACCAGCCAAAATGTTTGTATCTGAGAAACACGACATAGGCTTTTCATCCTGAATCATGGAGTCACTTAAACGGAAACAGTCACAATTTGCCTAAATGGTAAAAAAAAAAAAAATTTAAACAAAACAAACAAAAAACATTCTGTAAAAAGCGCTTTACAGATTGGTCTCATTCACACACCGATGGTGACGGCGCTTCCATGCATCGGGAGCAACTTAGGGTGATAACAATTTGCTATACATTGACAGTTTACTGATTGACATTCACATCTTATGTTGGCACAACCCAATACATACCGTTCTCTAATAGAGATAAGATCGAAAGTTACACCATTTGAAAAATATGGCTGTTAAAAGATTTGTTCTCTTACAACATACTGTACATACACAATATGTAAGACATCTCGATTCCAAAGAGGCTACTGATTACAGTTTATATTTATATTGAAATAGAAATGGCCGAGCCTGACAGTCTGAACTTCGTATTTCAGTAGGCGTTTGTTTGATAACCACAGAACTTGAATTTTTAGCGTCTGATAGTGTTGACACCGAGTCTTTCACGAAAGATATGATTAAAATATTGTAACATTAGCCAACGCTACAGGATGAAAAATGCACAGTAACGTAAGATGACAAAACGCAAACTAAACAGTCCATTGTAACGCTAATTGTATTCAATTACATAACGTCATTATGTAATTGTAACTAACACTAAGTTTCTTTCTGTATTTGACAGGGCGGTGTGACAGCTAGCTAAGTGAGTAACGATAGCTAAGAGAAATTACTGTTTTGGTCATAGCCAGTTCCACTATCAAAGTAACCCATAAGTAGCTGAGCTATAAGCGAATTAGCTTCATTTTCAGCAGAAATAAAGTGCCTTCGGTTAGTATAAACCTTTCGCGTCAGTTTAGCGAGTAGCCACCCACACAAAAACTTACTTTATTGAGCAAGTGTGGGTTAATTTTACTTAACGTTATCAGGCTAATGTTAGCAGCTAACTAGGTAGCTTGCTCCTTTCAGCAGCACCTGTTGATAACAAAGCCGCTTCAGACCAGACCGAAAACACTGGAATACTCACTGTTTCTGAGCTGTCCACGTACTTCTTCAGCTGCTAAATCCAACTGGGAACTCGTAATCAAGTGTTAGTTTTAATCCAACCAGTTGTAGTTATTTTTCTGATTCACAGTTCCACCCCAACAGACTTGTTGCTCCTTTATCGGACACGGCAGCGTAGAACAGACCTCTCCCTCCTCCTCTTCTCAGACTGTCATTTCCAACTCCAGACAGGGGGGAGGAGACAACATGCCACCAACTAGATAAAACAAAAAAGCTGATTGGATACAGCTATGAAAGGAATCTTGTCTACACCAATCAAACACGTTGCTACATCGGTGGAATGTAGCACGTGAACGCCACACTGGAATTATTACTATTGATAAATTAGAATCAAAGAAGACAAATTAACCACAAACATGAGCAGAAGCAATGAAAACGCATCTGCTCATTTAATCTTTCTGACTTTTTTCGTTGAAGATAACATTTTAATGTATTACATTTAAATTACATCTTAAATATTCGAACATATAAAGGGATTTGTTGCTATTTGTTACTCTACTGTTCAATTCCCATGCAAGGATGTGTGCAACAACACTTCCATATGTTACTGCTGTGGAGATAGATGCCTTTTGACTCCACCATTTCCTATCTGCAAATCGGCTGAGTCAGGTCTGTATCTGTGAAGGCTGTACCTGATATTGTCATCATTTTCACAATATTAATACTTTATTGGATCCCATGTGTTAAAAATGACAGCTTCCATGTTCATAGGAATCACAAGGTTGAGCCAACCTAAAATACTGAGCAACATACAAATAAATAAATAATGAAAAACTTTACCTGGGCTTTGTTTTTGTTTCTGCAGAAATAAAACATTCATAATAGGTCATTGTATATTGAATGGGAAGGATCTACTAAATATACAACAGATGCTCCATTATTCAAAGCAAAATAACAGTAGCACAAGTACGGTCATAATGAAGATAAAACCATTTTTCAGGAGAAAGGCCTATTCAGATACAACATTTGGGAAGTTTGTGAATTTGGGAAGTGATTTAAATTGCATTTAAATCCCAGGGAAAACTCAGTTTTCACAGTCATTGACAACATCACAGGCCATACAGCATTTGTCTCTGTAAGACAGAAAATAAAAACATTAAAAATGTGTCACAACCACACACTTCACATTCTTTGCAAGTGCCAAAATGATTCCAATGATAAACAAATTCCAATATTCTGTCAAATCTGGTGAAGACAAAAGGAAACTCCTACAGCAATAAAACATGTTCATCCTCATGGGGGATTGGCACATTTTCTTTTATTTCATAATTAGATTATGAAACATATATTTGATGTTTGCCCTAAAATCTAAGTATTTTCATATCAACGTAAAGAGTAAACTGTAAAAAATTATGCAAAATTATGAAACAGAAAAATGTAAATTATAAATATACCCTTATTACTCAGTAAACGTTTTTTGTTTGATGGAATATATATTTAGATATTGAGTTTAGATATTTTTCAGAATCATTCTCATGTTGCCTTTCTCGCTTAGGGAAGTTGTATCCTACTTCTGTGTAGTTAATTCTCTAGTTAATACAAAAATGCCTATAAGTAGATCTTAAATAACTGCAAATGACTGTAGAGTTTCTAGCTTTTCACACCTTGTAACACAGCTTTCCCTCATGAATGAAACTAGTAAAGTGACTTTTCAATATTTTTCAATTCACTATGATTATTCAATATTATATCACAGATAATTATAAAAAAGCAACTTGCCCAAGCAGAAGGTACATAATAATCAGGATTATTTTTATTAATTCATCTTCAGTTTCAATATCATTACAGAAAAAAAACATCCTCTTCATTATATTTATACAGTAGTAGTAGAATGCTGTGTCATTGCTTCATTACAAGTGCTGGTCATAGTTTATAGTGTGTGCAGTGTGACACTGAGTTCAGTCCAGTGTTACGTATCACTCAGTACAAAGGCAGTTTAACAATAACCTGCTTCTTCTTATTCAAATGAATCTATCTGGGTTTGACTGGTCCTCTTTGGGCAGGTGCCAGGACATGCTCTGATGCTGCATTCATGTCATAATGGGTTTACTGTAAATATGAGCTGCCGAAATGATAAATGTGGTAAGTGCTTTAATGTAATACTTTTTTCAATTTAATTTGGATGTGCCTTCCACTGAATGAATGACCACCCTTAAACTGCTCCAAATATGTCACCCTGTTCTTCCACTTTGTCTTACATGACATGAACCCAGCATGAGCCACTGATAGATATATATGGTGCATTTGAGGTAAGTGGGAAGTTTCTGACATCTGAGCTAGAGGAATAAATGAGAAGACAGTGTTGGTTCCAGAGCCTGGACTTTGAAAACTCTTCTTACGCACCAATAATCGCATCAAGAACCGTCATAAATGGAATTTTGTCAGATCAGAAGTCCCGCCCAGGTGCTGCACCCTGTTCTCGTGTCTGGAATTAAACCTGCCCAAAGAGAAAGACATGCCCCCTTAATGGGCATGCAAGTGTGGAGAAGGAGGGGAGGAAAAAAGGAAGATGAGGAAGAGAGGGAGGAACGAGGGGAGTGGTAGAGGAAGACTACCTCAGCCTATCAAGAGAGGGGTCAAAGCTCAGGAAGTCTTACTAGTGCTGCATTCATGTCAAAGAGGAAAGGTAGTAGACATGAACTTCTGATCTGGAAGCTACCACTTCATATCTCTGTGGGTACCTGAAGCGTGAAGATCATCAGCAGGAACCGACATCTAGAAAAAACATCTAGCATGTCATCTTAGTGTCTTTACGTTCTATTAAATTACAAGTACCAGAGCGTTGTACCAGTTATTCCAATATGACCTGAATGCAGCATTAGACCTTTGATCATGTGGGTTTGTTTGGCACTGATAGGAAGATTCAGAGGAACTAGAGGACTTAAGGTATGGTGCATTGGTGAATGCTTGGGACTCACAGATTGCATATGATGCATTTGAATGGTCCTTGTTAATTGGTAAACAATTTAAGTTCAGTGCTTAATTAGCAGGATACAGCAACCAACCGGCCTACTAACTTGTTAATGCTAACAGTAAACTAAGCTTTTATAGTGGGCTAAATATGAAACAAAGTTTCCTATATTTGTCAGTGTTGCTCAGACTACATACAGTACATTGAGAGAAAAGCAGTCAAATGATTAAGTTTGTTTTACAGCCTTGAACTGTGTTGATTCTTTTGACTTTTACAAGCACCTTAACACTGTCATGGTAGAAATACACCAGTTGTGTAGTTTACAAGCACCTGAACATGACACCCTGCTTTCAAGTGATGTCAGGTTGGAGTTTTCTCTGAGATGGGGAAACAGTATCTCACAACTTACTCAAGCAGTTCTTTCGTTCATGTTTGTTGGTTTGAAAAAAGATGGAGGCGTCTGATTGGTCGAACAGAAGCCAACCTTTGAAACTAGCTGTCAACTAGGTATAGTCATTCATCTTTGGCTACTTAAAGGATAAGACTGATAATATTCTACATTTTTCATCTTACCATCAACAAATCCCATGAAAGGACCAAAACCAACAATGAACAGATCCTACTAACAAGTGTTGTGTGTGTGTATTTCAAAGCCTGATATATCTTATTCCTCTGTGCCATAGAGCTCCATTATTGTTAAAAACTATTAAAAACGCATCAGTGAGCCACACAGTTGCATTGGGTCACATGTTCCTTCATTACCACGAACACACACACTATAGTTTATTTCGACTCAATCCCATACACTGGCTGGAAATACACACCAGAGCACCAAATGTGTATTAATGCGTGTCTGAAGATAGTACCCAACAAATGTACTATTTCCTCCTGTTTGAGTAATGTTCGCTAAAAACGACAGTGCCCAGCTGTTTTAGGAAATTACAGAGACTTTGTTTTAAACTGGAGCTATATATTTCTGACCCGTTTTAAAGGAATAGTTTGACAATTTAGCAAACATGCTTATCCACTTTTTTGATGAGAATTAGATGAAAAAATTGATTTATTAATATGAAGCTCTCTCTACCACTCTCATGTCTGTATGCTAAATATGAAGCTACAGTCAGCAGCCGGTTAGCTTAGCTTAGCGACGGGGAACAAAAGGAAACAGCTAGCCTGGCTCTGTCTGACGGTAACCTAATCCACCTACCAGCACCTCTAAAGCTCACTAATTAACATGTTATATCTTGATTGTTTAATTCGTTCAAAAACTGAATTGTAAAAATGAAAGTTGTTGGTTTTGGTCATTTTTGGCGATTGTTGATATTAAATATCACAACGCATTATCCTGTAATAGTTGTAAAAATGCAAATACCACATTTATCAAAGACTGTCTTAAGTATTTCAATTTTGTACTGTAGTGTTATGGTGTAAACTATAAACCTGTGTAAATCAAACACCACTTGAATGCAGGGTTAAGGTTATACTAATACTCTGTGTGGCCCACTTCTGATATGAGGGAAGTTGCTTCCTGACTACAGATCATAGACTCATTATGGATTTTATTATAACAATTATGTTTATATTTGATGTCGGACCAGAGATATCATTCCGGTGTGGCGAGAGAGGATTTTCCTGCCTCACACTGCCTTAAAGCTGAGCCACAAGAGTTTCATGACTTTCATTGAGAGTCATGATGAGTTTTAGTGTCTCAGTATGGTTTGAAAGTCTTACATCTGGAGAAAAAAATAAAAAACAAATCTCCTTGTATTTTTTCCTTTCTTGGCAAAAAAAAAAGAGTCATATTTACTGTACTGGCGCAAACTATAACCGCAGCTCCAAACATAAGATATCTTTATAAGCCTTTAGTTCATATGTCTGTCAATACTGATGTTAGGGTCAGTGTGTTCCTGCAGGGAGGGGTTATAAAGGAGTTTCTATATCTGGATAGAGATGCCAGTGCAGAAAAGAAGAAGAAGAGAGAAAGAAGGGGGAGAGAAGGAAAAAAGGTCAGGAGGAGTGGAGGAAGGAGGGGAAAGTCTCTATATCTCTATATCTACCAGGGAAAAATGTTGAATGCACAAAGCAAATGAACAGGAGAGAAGAGGGCATGGTTACTACTAAGATGATAATATTCAATAAGAACCATGATAATAATAATAAATAGAATATTAATTAAGAATATCAATAATCATTATCATCAGGATAATATTAATAATAATATTACAGAATAAATCTCATATTTTAATTTTTTGTTTTCACATTTTTTCTCCATTGAAATACAGTGATCTCCTCAGAGCAGACCAATGAGGATTCAGCCTCCGCTGGCTCCGATTGGCTGTTGCATATGACATCACAGCTAATGGTGACCAGGTAGACATGCATCAATTCCTGCCCCCGCCTGTTTCCTGTCCAGACAGGAAGTCCTGGCCCTGCCATGGTAATCGGTAGCGAGTGACACTGAAGTCTGGGGAGACAATATTTTGGTGTTACGTTTTCCCCCTTCTTTGTACACTGTAAAATATATGTATAGGCCTCCTGTGAGACTACAGGTGACTTGAAGAAAACAGACGAGAATATAACATACCTGCATCATAGCCGTCCGATGACCATGACGTCCACAACCTCTCCCTTATGCAGTTCCACATACTGCTCTGTTTTAGGAGGTAACATAAGCAGCCCGTTGGCACTACGCATTGACATAAGCCTGCTGGATACCTGGTTGCCTGGAGAAAGAGGAACAGAGAGTGTTTTATGTGCGTGTTGGACATGTGTTCAGTATTTACCATATTTTAGAAATTAATATATACTGTATATAACTGTTTAAAATTAAAGGATTTAATTCTCCACAGATGCTATGGTGATCTTAACATTGTAAATGCTATTTGAAAGTCATTTTTGATTCACTTGGTGCACAATTTCCCGTTCTATAAATTACAGCAGCAACTAACTGATTGGTTGGTCCATTAGTAATTAAGGTCCCATCAAAACAGACACCATTTTCAAAACACCACCTACTACAAGGTGGATTTTGAGTATATTGCTGTTGTTGAATTTCATCATCTCTGCACACTATGCATTTAACATTTCATGATACATTTTATTTGTTTTTCTGTCTCCATGTAGGGGAAACAATGGTGTGTGTGTGTGTGTGTGTGTGCGTGTGCGTGCAGTATGTGTGTATGTATGTCCTGTGCTTACCTGTGCTTTGTGCCCAGGGCAGTGGCTCCTGATGATGCCAGGTGAGAATACAGCGGTGGTACTCTGGTCTGGGATCCAGCTTCACGTCACAGGAAAGCTGAAATACAGGCACACAAGATGTTACTCACATATTAAATATGGATTTTATATTGTCCAAAACCACAAATTTAAGGGTTTTATTGGTATAAAAACATTGCTATCTAGGTACATTGCTTCACACACAAATACATTTTCTGGGAAACTAAATTAGCAGCCCTTCTGGAAAATACAATTATTCTTTCTCACTGAGAATTAGATGAAGAGATCAATACCATTCTTATGTCAGTATACTAAATATGAAGCGGTTTAAACAAATGAAATATAACATGTTCATTTGTGGAGGTGCTGGTAGGTGGATTTTGTTACCTTTGGACAGAGACAGGCCAGCTGTTTCCCCCTGTTCCAGTCTTTATTCTAAGCTAAGCTAACCAACTGCTGGCTTCAGCTACATGTTCACAATACAGACATGACAGAGGTATTGATCTTCTGATCTAACTCAACAATGAAAGAAAAGAAGATTTCCCAAAATGTCAAAATACTGCTTTAACAATACATATTAAAAAATATTACATATCAGTGGCCGAAGATACAGTATCTAATACTGTAATGCATCACTATAATTTCTGCCACAAATATCTCAATAAGTGTGTCATATTGTAATATCTATTGAGAGAGGACTGCATTCTTTCAAAAACAGACAAGTTTCAGGCATCATGTTAGTGTTAAAGGCTATAGTTAGCTGATGGGTTCTGAGATGCATTTTTTCAAACAGTGGATTTTTCATTTGGGACAGAAAGTTTTCAGTTGCTTGATGGGACATAATAAAGATAATACATAGGGAGGTTCTCTTTTATCTTGGCCTCTCCACAGTGAGGTCAAAGGTACGTTGGAGCTTGTAGGAATTCAGCGTCTTGCTCAAGGACACATCAGCAAGGTGGGGTTTGAACCAGTGACCAAGTTGAAGGATTATTTCTACACTTAATACTTACACTTATCAATCTAACCTTGTGGGTTGGTGATATTCTCTTCTTAAAGATTTTTTTTTTGTGGCATTTCTGCTTTATTTTATAGTGATAGTAGAGAGTGACAGGAAAGGGGGGAGAGAGAGGGGATGACATTCAACAAAGGGCCCGGATCGGATTAGATCCTGGGCCGCTGCAGTAAGTACCCAGCCTTAATGGTAATCACTCTACCTCGTGAGCTACTGGGGCACCCCAGGTTGGTGATATTCTATGTGTGCGTGCGTGTGTGTGTGTGTGTGTGTGTGTGTGTGTGTGTGTGTGTGTGTGTGTGTGTGTGTGTGTGTGTGTGTGTGTGTGTGTGTGTGTGTGTGTGTGTGTGTGTGTGTGTGTGTTTTACCCTAGCTTTAATAATTGTAGGTCTGGGGTCTAGAATGCCTTGCATCTTCCTCAGAGCAGGAATCACAAACAGGTTACATGTCACCACTGCAGACACAGGGTTACCTAGAAAACAACACAACACTGGGTTACTAGGGTAACTATAGGAAAATCTGCAAACCACTAACTATACAGTTAGATCATTAGTAGATAATTGATACAATCTATATTAATGCATACACAGCGCAGAGTGTCTACTGTATGTATGCATGCACCAATATCTAGAATATCTAGTGTCCTGTACGTGTCTGTGTGTTAGCTGCTGATAACTCTTTACACCGGTGTGACCCAGACACATCCTTGTACATGTATTGTACTTACTATACATTTATCTTGATGTTACAGTCCGACCACACAGGAAACCTTGTACCAAGACAACAAAACTCGCTGTCAGCAAACCTGTCTGGAGAACACTCCCAACACAAACACATTAGAAGTCTGGCTGAGCTGCTATTTTTAGAATTCTGATTTGACTACAAATGACAAGACAAGTCCAGGTCCAATGGCATCTTGGGAAGTTTTTTATTATTTTTGCTTAACAGAATTTGTAAAATGCCTTCAGAACAGTGACATACTTGTCAATCGATTATCAGAATACTGGCAGATACTTGGGCAAGGGAGGTGAATTTTAATTGCAGGTGTAAATATACAAACTAAAGCTATATCTAGACACACTGCAGATACCAAATGTATGCCAATGCCTGGTGAAAAGGAGGCTGAGGCCTATTAGGAGCTTCAGTTTTCTCATCTCCTCAAGCACTAATTTGTCTTTAACTGCCACCAACAGCAGACATAATGACATTAATGATGATTACATCTTTAGGCCTTGACCACACCCACACATGAAATGCAGTGCCACAAGATGAGTCTTCAGTTGAGTGAACCAGGGGTAATGGTTGCACAGTTAATGCCAAGTGGATTGTTGTCAATGGAAGGTGGTAAAATCCTTTAATGCTGACATAAAATGGTCCCCACAATAACTTCAACCTAAATAATTACAACAAAAGTTGAATTTTCACAGCTTTTGCCGTTTCCCACAGCAGCAGCAAATATGTCTCGAATTTCAGTGATTGTTAAAGTAGTAAAGTAACTTTCTTCAGAGGACCAGGATATACCACTAAAATTTTAGTGTGGCTGAGCTATCCCAGTTTGAGCTCAAGCACACCAAAAATTAGATGCTGGTCATGGCCTGTTCAGTTTCAACCACATTTGGTCTTTTTATAGATGTTTGTTTATAGAAGTTTGGTCAAAATATCTGTAGTACATACAAATTATTCAATCACAATTCATTTTCAAAATAAGACCATTAAATGTTTGAAATGAACAGAAATATTAAAAAAAAAATTTATACAAAAGCATGACTGTATAATTGCCAAACTTGACTTGGTTTTGACTACAATGTCAACGCAGCATGAAATGAGTTCTGGATAAGCAGGTAGTGACAGAGGTGACTAAGGGGTTGAGGTCATCATGATAGCTGACGAGAACAAGGACCAGGACAAGTAGCTGGGCAATCAAGAAAAAGCATGAATATACTAGGTGAGAGGTTTCCTGGTATAGGACTAAAGACACTATAATTTGGGATCATCAGTCAATTAACTGAGGATTACTTGGAGGTCAGGGTTTTGTAGACATGTGGATGCTTGATAGGCACTTTAAGGAAGGATCTGTGGGGTTAGAGGACCTCTAGGTATCATTTAGGATTGGAGAGTATAACCAACATTCTAAAAAGGCAGAGTGAGAAGGAATTTGTAGGGTTTAGTCATTTACGTCAAAGTAAAGTTTCTGATGCTCCAGATAAAAGAAACTCGGCGTTCGGAGGAAGGGGATAACAGTCAGAAGCGATTGACGACGAGGACAAACCGGGATAACCACTGGTGTAGCTTTTCCTTGTTGGAGAGGCAGAAAGAAGAGACGGGACTGAGGGCAGACAGGATGTGGTGTTACTGCTCTTGGACAGGTTGGTATTTGTAAAATATTTGGAGAAGGCTATGTAGCTATTACATTAACTCTACCTAAATAATGGATTATTGTCTTTGAACTGTGGAAATGTGGAAATTTGAGCAAGCTGCCCTGTAGGCATAAGTCATGAGAATGCATCCAGAGTGTTTGTGTAATTACTCTAACTGCCAGAACGAGGAGGGGAAAAAAAGACATTGTACAGCTAAATCTTTGGTTTCTTGCTTATCTTCACTACAATACCCCGACGTAATGCATTACAATGTTTTAGCCCTAATATCTCGCACTGTTTGGGCTAAAAGGTAATTTAGAAGAAATCAGGACATCTTTCCGCCAAGCAGCATGAAAGTGGATCTGTGCAGTCAGAGGTCATTTATGGGTCATTGTGGGTTCAGTTTCAGGACCTACTTCCTCTAGGTGCAGGGGTTAGTAGTTGCCTGGCCTCGGTCTCACTCGGGGCTACGACCTCCAGCAGGGAGTGCCCAGTCTCTCTGAAGTTGAAGTTTCCTTTAATAACAATAGCAATACATATACAGTGCTAGACTGGAGCAAAGACCAACACACTCCAAATTACAAGGGCCCAGACTAAGGCCACAGGACACACTATATTGTAGGATGCTTTTACAACATTACTGACATCTAGCACTGAAAACAACAGTGGAACTGCAAAACAGTTTTAAACAGCACAACGGTAAAGTGCTTTAGTCAAAGAGAGACTGGGGGTTCTAAATGGGCTTTTTAAGCCAATATTTTGTGCAGATATCTTACATTTTGTCAAATTGTAAGACAACACTGCATACTGAACACTAACTTGTTAGCAGCTCTTCAAAGGACAGTTCTGCCCATTTCTAACCTGAACCCTATCTTTTTATTATTTTCCACTGTATCTGTTGGTCCTAACAAAAACAATGTTGCTTCACTATAGAGCAGAGGTTTTCAAACTGTGAGGTGCAGAGGGAGAGACATGAGGCAAAGACACTGTGTGTGGTGAAAGGGACAGGTGTATGCAGGTGATCTGAAAACAACAGGAACTTAATTATTGTAGTTTGACCCACGGATTTGCTCCGCTAACCTACATGGTCAACAGTTACAGCCACAGCAGTGGCTGTAACACACAGCTCATGAAGGCAATATCACTTGGAGTAACAAAATGTGTTGTTGATACCAAAAGAATTGCAGCCTGAAACTACAGGAGCTAAGCTAAAACGTACAGAAATATTAATGAAATATGATGAACTTTACCTGAAGCTCAGTTTTATTTTGCAAACTTTGCCATCACTTAGAGATTAAGCATGTCGAGTTAGCATGTAATTCACAGAATCTGTCCAAAAGGAGACTGTGAGGAGGTGTTTTGAGGAGAAAGGAGAGTAGAACATTTCAGCAATATTAAACTGAAGGCAATCGAGGCCTCAAACCAAGCTGAACTGTGGATTACAAAAGTAGTAAATGCCCACACCACTGGGGTATTCATATACTGTAGATATTCACGAGGTAAGGTTAAAGAAAAATGGGAACAGTGTAGTATTATTGTGTTTGTGTGTCAGACCTTGAAAAGCCCTGCTACAGAGCTTCCCAATTTTCACTCAAAATGCTGCATGTCTCTCTCAGAGAGTAATGAACATTCATTAGCAACGTATGACGTCAAAACAGCCACAACAATTGTTTTCTATGCAAGCCCACATAAAAGTAGCATCTTGACAAGTCAGGTTACACCACTGTGATATTTCCCAGCATTGATGCACAACCATGTTGAAGGAGCAATTTGATTACATGTGATCCATGAACAGGCACATCCAAGCTACTGTATGACTGTAAGCGTAACATAAAAATGAGACCTTTCCCGACTTTCGCCTATAATAGCCTGTGGAGTGATTTCTATGTAAAGGACTTGTGGCAGTTTTTCCGGGAAAATCCAAAGGATGTGACGAAGGCGCTCCCGACTGCCTTGCCTATCTTCAGCTCCACTACAGCGCCAACAGTGGGCAACACTAGCTAATGTTAGCTTAGAAATGGAGTCCGCAAACATCAACAAAGTCCACTAAGTTTGCTTGCTAACGTGGACGAATTGCTAGCTAGCTAACTACTGTCTTGACTGGATGACATCAGCTAATTCATCCAGACTCCCAAGGCTGATCTGGATGGTAAATTGGCTAGCTTGCCGTTACAAAGTAACCAACGCCAGATCCATGCAGCGTAGCTAAGTTACAGCTAGCTTGCTAACCTTAGCTTGCTTGCTTGCTCGCTAACGTCATCGTAAGCGAACTACTATCTGAGTGGATATGTTAGTTGCCAAATTACTTCACCAGCTAACGTGATCCATGATACCAAGTTGTGGATGATGACAAACAGTGTTGATTTTGGCCAACAATAAATGATGTACAGTACAAAGCAAAGGTGTTTAACTAACGACTGCTTTCTACTAGCCAAGAGTGATGCCAGGCAGGGGCAGCCAACTAGCTAACTGTAACCTAAGCTAAGCTAAGGTTAGCCAGCTAGCTGCAACTTGGCTACACGAGCATGGATCTGGCGTTGGTTGCTTCATAACGTTAGCTGATAAAGTAATTTGCAAATGGCAAGTTAGTTAGTACCATGGAGCCAATGGTCCAAATAAAATATAGGAACATTACAGATAGTAACGTTATTCTAAATATGATTATAAATCACATTCAGTCTTCAGCTGATGCCCAGGATGCTCGCTCACGCCTACGGAGTGCGAGTGCGAGCAACAGGATGCTGACTGCAGTTCACTTAACAGCCACCGGTGTCATTAATAACAAGGAATTTCTGAAAACTCCACATAGAACCTTTAAGTCATAATATGTTGAAAGGGTGTACATTAGATGTTTGTTGAGCCATATGCCATCAAAAATAAACTAACACAGAATTAGGTCTGAATTTATTTGCATGCTGGAAATTGATCAAGAGATATAGCATCTAGGGCAAAAATGGGAAGAACTGTCTTTAAAGGCAGAGTGAGGCAGGTTTTACACACAGGCCAGGCCAGAGACTGCTTGAATAAAATAAGATGAACCTTCTTCTTATTGGATGTGAAAGATACTGACTGACCAATACCTGATTTTAATAACTATTGGGCCAGTATCAGCAGTATATCCATCTAACAGTACCATAAACAAACCATACACACCAAGGACGATGACAGCTAGAGTACAGACACACAAGACAGGGGCTGATGCTACATGTGGGTTTAGTGCTGGAGGGAAAAAAGAGGAATGGCCAGTGTTGCTAAAGCAAGTCTGATTGTCAGAATACACACCCTAGAGGTCTTGTTGCCATTCTGTTGTGAGAATGTGTACCCATAGCGGTGGAACCATGGCTCGATTGAGTCCGGTCCGTGTCGATATTTACAAGATGCCTTCCGATCACTCTGTTCACCCACTCTTTCTTGTACGCTCTCTTGTTTGTTATGTTTTTTATTTTAAATGAAACTATTCCTAGCATCAACTGGGTATCAATGGGCAAACACTTGATTTATGTATTATTAAAGAAATCACGCCTGAACAAACACATACTTGTTTTTTTGAATGACAAAATATACTAGTAAAGAAAACAGCATCTTGTAATGTGCTACCCTGTGTCCTTAACTCCTTTTCCAGTGTGCCTGCTGTTCTGATGCCAAGGTGAAGGTTCCATACAGCAAATGGGATATGGCTTCAGATGAATAATCTTAGTGAGCGTTGAGCCAAAGAAACACTAAATAGTCCATTAGGGCAAAGCTGTGGGGTGTCAGAGATGGTCCAGGGAATTGGACAACAAGGAGAGACACACTTACTGACACCCAAACAACACACACCTAGTTCCATCAGACATAAATATATTACCTGGCAGAGCAAAGATGAGCTTCCGTGCTCCATCAATGTCAACTGTGGCAAAGGTAGTAGGAAGACTGAGGAACAGAAACACACAGGTCATTATTTTTCCTCAAGATGTCATAATAGTATCAGAGGCAGTGGTAGCATCAGTAATAGTAGTACAATCATCGGCAACAGTAGTAGCAGTAGTAGTACTAAAATAAGTGGTAATAATTTCATCAACATCAGTTGTAGTAGAAGCAACAGTAACAGTAGTAATAGCAGTAAAAATTAACAGCAATAGTAGTTACAGTAATAGTGACAGTAGTGATGGTAGCACAAGCAGTATTAGCAGTAACACTACGAGTAGAAGAAGCAGTAGTAAGTGTAGTAGTAATTAAAGCAGTAGTAGTAGTAGAAACTGTATTGGCAGTAGTAGCAGAAGTAGTGAAAGGGGCAGTAGTAAAAGTAGCAATAGTAGTATTAATACTTTAGTAGTGACAGTAAAAAATAGTGACAGTTGTAGTAGAAACTGTAGAGGCAGCAGTAGCAAAAGTAGTAGTAGTCGTAAAAGCAGTAGTTGCAGTAGAAAGACTAGAAGTATGAATAAAATGAACAGTGAATGAGTTCATCTTATTTCTCAACAAGAAAATGGGTTTGGATATAAAATCATGTTTCCCCCATTTTAAATAACCCCAGCCAGACTCTACCCGTCCCCTATCTCACCCTGGCTTCATAAAGACTCTTCCAAAGTGGATCTGAGCATGAAGGTCAATATCCAGCACCTGCTTTAGGTAGTCCTGATAAGACACAAACACAGACAGACTGTGAGACAGAACTGCTTTCATATGTTCTTAGATCAGATAAACAAACCTGGAGGATAAACAAACAGTAGGCAAACAGTCAATCAGTGAATTCTTTAGTTAGTTTGAGGAGAAGGGGCATAGGTTAGAGGTTACCTTCTCTCCCATGGACACACCCCCTGAGGTGATGATGACGTCGGCACGACTGATTCCCTCATGGAGAGCTGACAACAAGTCATCAGGGCTGCAAACACAAGCAGGATACATCAAACTCTGTTTACTAGTCATGGGGAGCGCTACTCAGCCTATGAAAACAGCTGTATAATGTCTTCTGTGGCTTGTGTTACAGCTGGAGATGCTGAGTTTGAAAGATGTGGGTGTTTACCAGGCAAGGAGGTTCTGACAAAAAGATACAATAAAGTGGCATTATGGGAAGTGAAAGATCCAGTTTTTCTGGAGCTTGACCCATACTAGGGGGATTCTATAAATGTCATGAATTTCCTGAATTCATGACATTTTTTGTCAAAAGTAAAAGGTCTGACGGAAAAACTCTCAATCAAATGTAGTCTGTGCAATGTTTGTGTCACCAAACAAAACATCAGCAGGGCAGAGCAGTTTTTTGTATGAAGCTCAAATGCTCCTACTTGTCTCCAACGATGCCCAGGTTGATGGTGGGATATCCATGTTCCTGGATGGTGGACAGCAGAGTGGAGCGGTTGGAGTCTCTGATTTTCCCTGGGTGAAGGTCATCCTCTGGATTCAATAGCTACACACACACACACACACACACACACACACACACACACACACACACACACACACACACACACACACACACACACACACACACACACACACACACACACACAGCAGAGGAATTCAACTGGCATCTTGACTCAGTAGCAAACCCACAACTCTAAATGCAAAGATTAAAAGAAAAGTATGCATGTATTTTCATCTGTTCATGTGTGTTTACCTCGTTTCCAGTGGACATGACAGCCACCACAGGGAACTTGTGCACGCTGACCTCGGTCACTCCCACTGTAGCCAGCAAGCCGATCTCTGACGGGCCCATATGTGTTCCTTTAGCCAACACACACTCTCCTCGCCTGATGTCATGACCTATTGGCCTGTGCAGACACACAAACACGTTACAATTATAATTAGATAGTGGCTTTCTAATGCAGCTTTGGGGGCAATAAGCTTCCACTTAGTTCCTTTAGCATATTGTGGTTGTTTGTTTTTACCTGATGTCCTGTCCTGGCCGGGCCTGGACCATAATCCTCACCTCCAGCTCCTCTGTGCCCTGAAACAAGCCAGACTGTCAATATCACCATACCTGCTAACTAAACACATACTGTCCATACACAGGGGTGAAGTAAAGCCACCACTGAGCCCATTAGCAAGCACAAAACGTTTAACTAGACAGTGTTCAAGGTAACATCCTTATGCTGCATTCACATGGAATCAGACAGACGGTAGACAGTAGACAGCAGACGGACAACACCTTCTGGACAGCACGAGAAAAACAAACAGTCCAACGAAATGGCAGGACGGCAAAAGGAAACACGCATGACAATATGTTGCTATGGTGATGTCTTATTGTTGAATGGAATAAAATATATTAAATAAAATTATTTGGCGTCTATTCTCTTTTGTAATTATTCTAGTAATGCATGTAGCTATAAAATACAGCTTTCTCTTAATATTCTGTTGCAAACTTAAAATGAATGTTAAATTCCTTCCAAAACATAAGGTCATTCATTCATTTCCAACAAGGATAGCTGCACTTGGTTAATCCCTTGTTTATATTTGTCTGAAAAAGAGATGTTTTTAGCTTGTCGTTGTCCAGATCGCCCATGTTTTCTCCTTGCGTGAGAGAGCTACGTAACATTCAGTTGTAAATTCTGTCGCGGAGGACAGCAAAAAGTTGAAATATTTTAACTTTGGATGGCAGTGCCCTCTTCCATTACCTTTGCCGGTATTCTTTGCAGGCCTCACCTAATTTTACCGTCTTGCTCTCGTCCACTAAAATGATATACGGTTTGCTGTCTACCATCTGCCTGATTCCATGTGAATGCAGCATTACTTATGCACTTACATCCTCAGACTCCCTCAGAAGCTCTGTATCTTCTACTTGGACCACAGCGTCAGCTCCACAAGGAATAGGAGCCCCGGTTGTCACCCTCATCACCTGACCTGGCATCACTGTATGGGTGGGCTGCGCGCGCACACACACACACAGATATTGATACTGATAAAAAAAATGTGATAATAAGGAGCGGCAGTCACATTACTAGTAGTAAAGTTATTACTAGTGACGAGAACAGGACTAGTAGCAGCAATAGCCATAGATGTAGCAGTAGCAACAGTAGTAATTTTGCTGGTGGGTGTAATGACAGCAGTAACATTGCTAGTAGTGTCACCACCAACATGAATAGCAGGAGCAGTAGAAGTGGTATTTTTTTTCTTTTTTGTGGTCATAGTGTTGTTAAAGGAACTTGAGTGGTACTACTAACAGTAGAATCATCATTGAGCCCTATTTTCATTGCGGTGCTACGACCAGTGCAAGCAACGCTCTGACAATTTGGTAATTTCCTGACCTTCAAATTTATCTTGCTCATCTATCTTGTAATTTCTAATCTGATAATTAGAGGTGTGGACAGGTGGGAGGTTCATTCAAAAGAAGGTGTTTGGTGGAAATTTGGTGTCAGACATTGCAGCATCTCAGAGCCAGGTTTATTTCTGGGACAAAGTCATTCAAATTATGAAATAAGGCTTTAAAATGAACATTTACAAATTTCCTTAAATACTCCCCCACTAGTAGATACATTTAAATCTGCATCAAAAACAAAAGTTTAATGTGTTGAAAGCAGGACTGTCAGTAACTGTACTGATCTATAAATGAATGTAAGTGATTCTAACAGTAACCATTATCCACAGCTGCTCTATAATGTACAATAGCCTTCTCCTCCAGTTCCTTAAATCCATGAAGCCATCTGAAGGCAGCAGGAGAGATATCTGTGATAAATGCGCAGCCTACAATCGGAGAAGTGCGGCACCCCAGCATACTGCAATTGAGTACAGCTATCCACTATGTTTACCCTGATTAAATAATATGCAAATGACACCAGGGTGCCACAAAGTAAAAACACAGACTTTTGCACAGACCACACTGGTCAGACACAACTTGATATTCCAACAGTTTCGATTATCAGGGCTCATTAATCCTGTGCATCATTGCCTGGTCTTTCAAAGTTCATGGCAAAAAGTGGAGTGTCATGTTTTATTCTTGAATTGCTTTAGAATGCATGTAGCATATGTGATGTTGATTTATTATTTAAATCACTGTGTTGCAAAAGATAACTGGAGACATTAGTGGAATAACATGATCAGACTTTCAATATTTCAATATCTCCACAGACAGAAACTCAGCTGTAAAACACACCATCTGCCTCTGGGTGCAGATTTGTGGTGCTCTGTGCTCACGTTCACGTAGCTGTACTGCTAAAAGCAACACTTCTGGTACTAGGTTGTTATTCAAGACTCTAACATTACCATAGTGTTAGTGTATTAGAGCTGACCTGTTGTCCAGCCTGTGATTCTCCCATGATGAAGCGATCTCCTGGGCCATCAGCAGCTACAGGTCAACGATAATGATGTTAATCAAGTTAATTATGGAAATTAGACCATGACTATTCATTTTTAGGGTTCAAGTGGCAGCGAAGATGACAGTTTAAATACAGAATACTGTGTGAAGAATTCGCTCTTTAATTCTTTTGATGCCAATAAGTAAACAAACATAAATGTATAGATGAATGCAGAGTCAGTGTCAGCTAAGTCAAATTTAATGGCTTTTTCATGGATCCTGCTTTACATTTGTGTCTCTGATGTAATGCTCACCTGAAGTTGTACAGTAATAAGATAGTATTAGTGGTCTCACCTCGTACAGCGTAGCCATCTTTAACAGAGGCGGGGAACGGAGGGAGGTTGTCTTTGGCGTAGATGTCCTGAGCGAGCACTCGACCCAAACCATCTAAAGAAATGAGCTCAAGCCAGGTCAATTTAGTGCAAACCACATTTTAACAACAAACACTCCAAAGACACCAGTAACACACAATGATAATTACAATATGCTTGTGTATAGTTGATCGCTTGAGAGCCAAACTGCCTTACACTACTAATGTGTGGGATGTTTATATTCTTTTCTGTGTCCCTATAATAGCACTAGATAAGTCAAACAGAAGACAGACGCACATACCTATGGTACACACACACACACACACTTCTGAAGACTCACCTCTATAGTTGATGACTTCAATTCCCAGAATAGGTGTCATCTCTAGAACAGTGATGAAGGCTTTATCCATTGATGTCAATGGGAACGGAGACATGCGATGACGACGTGCCACTTTACTGATGTCCACTGCACTGTGGCCTACACACACACACAAACGCACACAGTACACACGCAGTTCAAGAAAACAGATGTGAGTAAATGGTGAATATGCTACTATAAACAAAACCATAAAGTTTATACATTTTCCACAGTGATGCAAGCTGCAAGTTGGCAAGGCTGTCATGTTAATGACACACACACACACACACACACACACACACACACACACACACACACACACAAACTCTGAACTTACTGGCTCTCAGAATGTTCTCGTTACTGCCACATCGTGACTGAACCTGCAGAGAGACAGACAGGAATTCTACATTTGACCATTGTTTGATGTAAATGTATTGAAGGAATTATTTGAATACCTCTCCTTCATTATCTATTATTAATGTCTAATACACAGGACATGGAAACATAAATAGCATGAATTCTAGCTGTGACGTTGAAAACCAGCACACCAGCTGCTCTGTGTCTAATTCCCTGATTGCACAGAACGACAGAGGATTTTTAGAAACTAAAACAGAAATCAGTAAGGGGTTCGACTGATGTATCAGTCCAAGTCTGTTTTTAATCACACATCAGTATCAGCCGGTGTGTTGTTGATCTCTGTTATGGAAGTTCCCCTATGATAACACAGCTTTACCAAAACAGTTTGGAAAACCTGTGATGACATTTTACTTTCTCCATATATCATACTTGTTCACTGAATTGCTCATTATTTCTATTTTTTTAACACTCTGATCTGCCAGGTGTAGCATATTTTTCTAAAGCTGAACTGAACTGCCATTGAATAAGAAATGAATACCGTGAATTCTTAAATAAAGCCAATATCCAAATAATAGCCATGTCCGGTACAGACAAATAAAGGCCGGTCAACATAGAGGCCAATTAAAAAACATTCCGGTACTAAGTAACATGGTAAACACAGCAGTAGATTTCCACAGCACTAATGCCATCAATACAACAACAGAGTCATGTCATACTCATCACTCTGCTGCTCTGAGTTTCTCTAAGTCTTTTTAACAGAAATACTGCTGTTACAGCTGTTACATTATTGTCAATGAAACCAAACACTTCCTGCATATGTTTCAAATTAAAAGCCTACAAAGAAAATGAGCAGTAGCCCACACACTGAATTTAGTCCCCAAAACTTTAATGATGCAACATTTCGACCAACAAGGTCTACGTCAAATGTTTGCCTGAAGAAGACCTTGTTGGTCAAAATGTTGCATCATTAAATTCTTGGGATCTTGCAACATTCAGTATGGGGACTACTTTTCCTTTCCCTTGTATGCTGCTTTTGTTCTGCACTTGTACACAGTTTGGGTTAGGTGTGCACAATATCAACCTTTCTTGCTTCAAATTAAATAATTTGAGACACTGGAAGACTTTCAATGTGAAGGAAAAGCTTGCAGGAAGTGTTGACATTAATGCTACCTTAACAACAATCCAAGAATTGCAAAATAGAAGTGAAATTGTGACAGAAGACTAATTCAGAGGAGCAGAGTGGTGATTGAGACATGATTCTGTGGAAATGTACATTATACTAAATTTACAAGACATCAGATTCAAATGGTAGCAGATCGGAAAACAGGAAGTCATTTAAACATGGCCTTCCAGCATAATTTGAGTTTCTGCAATTTTCTTCCCCGTTATTAATCCCTTGAAATTAATTGGGACAATTTTTACGTGAATATACCACAACTGAAGATATTTCTCACAGTCTCATTCACTCCCATTCAATTCCAAACAGCACACAAGTCCCGAGACTTTTAATTTAAGGGTAATAATCCATCACTGTGAGCGAGAGACCGACAGTCACGTTTTGCGAGGTTGAATCAGGATGCCAACATCCAACTAGTAACTTTTAGATTTGGTCTCATATTAATTTACCCATTTGAAAGCCAAATTGAGACAGGATTGGGAGTCACATTTAATATGCCCATCCAAAACACTTTTCCCTTTTAGTAAGTGATCTCAGTGGTTATATTGGGACCAAACAAATCCAAAAATAATCCGAATGAAAGTTTGCTTTGTAAGTTAGGAATTCAAATTGGCAACCTCTTCTTTACTGGGAGTTTGTTATAAGTGATACAAATTTCAGAAAATAACCTACAGTGACAGAACAGGTTGGGGAATCCAGGAAATAAGCAAAAACTCCAATCATGCAGGAAATGTCCCTTATTGTTTTTTTAAAATTTGGAACTGCTGGGACAGCTTCCCACTTCTATCAGCAGTAACGTTACATATATTCTTGGCATGCTCTATTAATCTTTCAAAACATATATAAGAAACTTTAAATTTCATGCACAGTGTCACATGTTGTTTTCTATTTCTATCTATTTTTATGGTTGAAAGTCATTTTAATTTTCAGCAATTCTTATTTCTTAGTGCTCATTTCTGTGTGTGTGTGTGTGTGTGTGTGTGTGTGTGTATGAAAGTTTGTGTGTACCTTGGGTGTCGGGCATGAAGCGGTGGAAAGGCGAGAGGTCGCCTGTGTTGCTCGTGGTGACTCGGAAGGAGTGGAGCTTAAAGAGGCTGAATCTCGAGGAAGCACCTGAACGCCTCGAGAAATGATAGAGTCCGGGATCTACACACACGCGTGCGTGCACACACACACACACACACACACACACACACACAGACACACACACACAATGCTAGTTGTTTTACTATCGACTAAAGATGCGTCCACATGACACTTGGATTCATGGAATGCAAACTACTGCAGTTCCACCTCTTATCTTGTGAACTTTCTCCACAAGTTACGAGAACATAGACACAGAAAATCATGTTTAAATCGTGTTTCCTTAGAAGATCATTAGCTTGATGCTTCAAGTAACACTTAATCATTTTGCCTAGAAGCACCATGAGATTATGGGTATACATACCTTTAACAGACTCTAAAACTATCCTAATCACATGACTAACTAACTAAAATGTGATTTAACTGTAGTAAAAGTAAAAAGTAAACTATTTGAGTTATAATCAATTAACTATTAAAATATATTACAGTAGTTGTGGAGGGACAGTGGTGTGCACATTGTTTTTCCACTCTTGGCTTTCCTGAGCATAAGGTCAGCAACTAGGGACTGGGGACTTCATGTGATTTAGGAATTCACCCCCACATCAATATGTGAAACATCCACATGGGGTAAACAAAGTCACTCAAATTTACTGATCAAATCCCTGAGAAAAGGGTTATCTCTGGATTCAATTCCATCTTACTTCTTTTTTCAATGGGTCTTTCAATGACTCCAAAAATACTACTATCAAAGCTGTCATTAGTAGATTTCACTGTAGCCTGTACACATAACACAGACATATCACCTTAAAAAGTTGTTATGACAAACATGTAAGCAAACAGTTGCTCCAGCAGACATAGCGAAACATTAGTAACTATTTGGAGCAATGTTTGTGTCCAAATAAAGAATCTAATCAATTTTCACTCTCCTTGTCGCTCTTTTTCGGTCTCCATTAACTCCTGAGAGAAATATCTGGCTCTTTAGCTGCTAAATGTTCAACTTTCTTCACTAGCTAGCCACTAACTTTGTCTGTCTGCTGTTTGGTGATGGGCAGGCAGGGTGCATTAGACGGGTTTTATATGATAGCAGTAAAGTTATGGGCTGTAAAACTAAAACAATGAGCTGAAAGACGCTAGAACCTGCTGCAGAGTTGAAGGCAATTGCAGAGCTGGATGACAATTCTCTGTGGCTTTGTTGTGGCACATTACATGTAGTCATTTGATCCACTGTAGTATAAATTTATGGATTAGTGCAGCTTTAAGTGTACAACTTTTATTGTAAAGGAATTTAACCATTTCTGTGAAAACTAAATTGTTATTATTACATTAGGGGATCTTAATTTTCTCAATGACCTAGATGCTCTCATCTAAAATTGTTATTAAATCAACATTTCTATATTGGTGACTCTTAAGTAAAGGATGTTACAGTATGTGCTTAAAAAGTCCTCTTCCAGCTAACTGTGAATAAGCTTGCACTTTTGAAGGTGTGGGTTTAACAAAAGCTCCAGATAAATACTGTAAAACTGTTATTCATGTATGATGAAAAAGGCACAACAGTGTGTGTTTAAAAGACATGATGAACTGATCAATGACAGGAGAGGAGGGGTGTATGCGAGTGTCTCACCTGCTGGTCATGGGTACAGGAGCAAGTAAAATGAGTGGGAGGGGCGGGTGTGTTGCCGGGCAGGTAGGGAGCCCCCTTAGCCATGACCACAGCATGGCTCGTCTGATGGACACACACACGCATGCAGGCACGCACAAACACACAGACAGACAGACACATGTCCCCATAGACAGACAGATGAATTAGATGAAATGGAGTGCTTCAATCTAGTTAATGAACGAAGTCACAAAAAGTTGACATTTTAATGTAATAGCAGCTCCATGGACCACTTCTAAATATTAACCAACATTTGGATCCTAGCAATTCCTACAAGCTCTGTTCTACATGGCTTTAAAATTCAATTAAGTATTTGAAATTTGCTTGTAAGAGTAGGACCACATTCACACCTGTATTGACATGCCATCTGTATGGTGATACGTTATCTGGATAATGACATCTGAACATGGGCCTTAAACCTGCAGCCTATTGCAACAGCTGAATGTAGGTTTGATCATAAGTCTGAGTGTCAACATTCACTGCTGCGTTGTAACTAGTTAGTACAAAGTCCACCATAATAAAAAACATTGTTGCAGAGAGTAAAGTTTCATCCAGTGCAACATTTGGGAAATATTGGAGAAAAGGAAACATAAATTGTGACAGAAAGTAAGAGACTTAAAATAGACTGTTTTATTAAAATGGACATTATATATACCATCGTGTGAATGAGCTAACATGCTGTGTGCTGCAATGCATGTTTGTTTGTTACCTGAATAATAATTCAATGATCGTTTATCAGTTACTTTTGTTGTTGTTTGCTGTTTTTTACTGAGGTGAAGAAGGCTGTATAAAACTCCACAGGGAACCTTTAACTTTCAAACTGTATGGTGCAACCTGTTTATTCCAAGTTATAACGTAACTCCTACACTGCGTTCAAACTAAGTAATGTGTGAACTTACAAATAATGGAGCGTCTCACATCAAGGGAAGCAATGTGGGATACTCTTTAAGGCATTCAAGAATAAGTAGCCAATGGTATTCTTGTTAACTAGGCTAACTTACACTGTAAGGAAATCAGAGCAAGTGGAGAAGCTTGCTAGAACTGGTGCTAGCTTGGCTTCCTGCATAGGTCACATCACCCTTGTCTTGCACATCATAGCGGCCCCTCAAGAGTCACCCGAAGTGATTCTGCAGTATGAGCCTTACTTATTTTTCCTTTGCCAAGGAAGGGGTCATCTGTAGCCTTTTGACATGCAACTTGAGATAGCAAGCAGAGGCAGAGTTAGGTGACCTTTCAACGTGTTCTTAAGAATGTCGTCACACTGTAAGGATTGCACTTCCCCTGGCTAAGATGTGATCACAATGCAATCCGATCATACTCCAATCACAATGCGTTCTGCATGGATTCACACCTGCATTGACGTGTTTTTCCTTATTCAGATAAGATATCCAGATACAGATGTTAATACCAGTGGTTTAATATCTCAGGTTTATGCTTAAAAGTAACATGCAGTGATTTAAGTGGGTTCACATTCCCACCCAATTTCCCAAGAAATTACTCAAGCACTATTTGATCAAACAGCACCTTTCCTCAACTTGACCCAGACTATAAATGGTTTTATTTGGAATGTGAAAAAAGTCAGGAATGTTTCAGAAAGTTTTATGAAAAGTCCTGCTGTCTATGTATTTTTTACTACTAAAATGTGTTTTTTGTTTGGAGTCCTAAAGCAGCCTATAGTATTTGAGCAGCAGCAGCAGTGGTCGTGGTGTGTCCTGTCGACTGGTTACCTTGGCAGCGATAGCGGCTGCGGTGATGTGGGAGGAGCCATGCTGGTGATGGTGATGGTTGTGCACATGTTGACCTCTCCTTCGTTCCTCCTCCTCGTCCTCCTCTTCTTCACACTGGGTGCCACGCTCCATGGTGTGCGTGTTGGTGTGTGTGTTGGTGTGTGTGTTGGTGTGCGTGTTGGCCAGCAGAGGGGAGGGGGAGGGCAGCTGCTCTAGGGCGGCGTGTGTGGATTTAACCCTGACCGTGGCTTCACGCAGCAGGTCGATGGCGTGGGGCAGAGCGGGCAGGATGAACTGAAAACACTCCTGCAGAAAATAACACAAAGTTAAACTTCAGAGCACGTTCAAACAGCAACCAAACAGTAACAGCAAGCTTGGAACTAGTCAGTTAGAAATGCTGCTGTCCCACTAGTCAGGAACAAATGCGTCACCTTCTTTTACCCTGTATTTGCAGCTGGTATTACCTATTATGCTGATTATGAAAAGACAGAATGAGAAATGAGAAAAAAATTGAAAATAAATTCTGTAGTTTTTCACATTAATGGTAATATTTTAATTTTGATGATGTCAAGGTTTTCGCTTTTGTAACATGTAATCACTTCTTGATTTCTGGCAGTAGCAGGATTGTAACAGCTCCATACTTTCGTACTTGTAATGTAACTGTGTTTATTAATTACTATATACAGTAGATACTTAAAGCTGCATTCATTGATTTTTTAGCCACTTAGGGGCAGTGGAACAAGCCATAATAAATATTGTGTTGTCAGCATGTTCCACTGCCCCCAAGTGGCAAAAATAAATAAATACATAAATAATACAGCTTTAATAGATAAAAAAAATTATAATCATTTTAGAATTTTTTTTAAACAGTAAATGTTGCAGTACCCATTTAAAATGGAGCCATCTAACTAACTATTTCTTGTCAGGAAAGGCCTAGTGTACAGCATAGCTATAATTTAACACCAAATCACTGTGGTTAAAGTACATAAAAAAATTGTTTTTCTAAGAACTTTTGGTTCTCTAAAATTGTGGTATTAGTATGTATAAAACAGAAGAGCAAAAATATATTTAGAATCTAGAGGTGGGACAAAGCAATGGTTTTCAAGTCCAAGTGAAGTCTCAAGTCAAGTCCAAGTCCTAAACTTTGACTTTCAAGTCCTTAAAAAGTCATTATGCATTCTTCACCAAATTAAATGTCAATTCAAATCCCATTTCATTTCATAATTAAAGCCATAGTAATAAATAATAGAACAATAAACTATTTTTTGATTTTTTCAAGTCTAGTCAAGACATATCAGAATTTTGACTCAGCAAGTCATGTCACTCTATGCAGAGCTATAGATTATCATAATAACAGGTAGACATACATTGTATAAGCAAGGATGTATACCATTCTAGCAGAGTATAGAGTAAGCACAGATGAGTTCAAAGAATCCTACCTGAGAGCCCTTCTTGCTCCCTGGCAGGTTGATGATCAGAGTTTTACCACGAATACCACACACTGGCCTGGAGACAATGCAGTAGAAAGCAGATTAGAGCAGGAGAAGATACCACACACACTAATCTGGTTTGAATTAAACAGATTAGCAGATTATTGGTACACCTCCTGGTGTAGACAGCATGTCTACCTAACTGACACTGAACAGAGTAGTGAAAATATCAAGTCTTCACCTAGACAGCATGCCTAGAGGAGTAACGTTGAGTGACCCCATCAGCATGGCCAGAGCCATACCCGGAGCCTCTCGCTCTATCACCTCTCTGGTGGCCTACAACACAAAGACCAGGACTGAGTTAGTTATGACATTTCAAGCACTCTCTTTTGTTAAAGTTTTACAGTCAGTGGCTCTATGTGTTTGTACCTCAGGTGTAACATCTCGTGGTGCAAAGCCAGTTCCTCCAGTAGTGAGAATGAGATTCAGCTCTAGTTCATCACACCACTCCAAAAGAGTTTCCTGTACACATGTAGACATACACACAAAATTAACAGCTATACCATGCATCCTCTTTACCTGGAATACCATGGGCCCCACAGGAAGCAGCAATGGATAAAGTCACTTTCCTTCGAAGAAACACATGGGTTCAACTTCCAGTGGTGCCAAACATCTGCACTGTGTGTCCTTGAACAAGACAATCCGTACTAGCTTAATACCTCGAGAGAGAATTTCCTCACAGGGATCAACACAGGATCGTATTCTCACTCATTCAGTGGCTAGAAAAGCTTTGAAGTGAGGAATCATGACGGATGGTCACTGCCAACTGCTAATAAGACTTGTGAGCCAGACAAATAAAGAAGGTATGTAAAGAGGAATTTGCCACTGTTTTCACTCAGTGTTGTCGCACCAGAGCTTGCATCTCAGTTATCAAGTGTGTCTTCTTCTATGACTGATTAAAACATTTTTGAATGCCAGTGAGAAAGTCTGTTAAACCCAGATTGTTTATGCCTCTCATAGACTGTGAGTGATGTGATGGCTAGTGAACTCAAAGCGAAGACACGTACCTTGATTTCATCGATCTCATCTGGAACAATCTTGTAGGCTGCTATGACTCCTCCTAGCCTGCAGGAGGTGACAAAGATAGGGTAGCCTAAGTGTAATGTCAGTGTACATGTATGTGTGTACTGTATATGTCAATAGCTCTGTCTCAATTCAGGGGCCGCATCCTTCGAATGCTGCATCTAAAGACCAAATGCGTCACAGCGGCGTGACAAGGCTGTCCCATTTCGAAGGCTCCTTCAAATGCAGCCAAGAAACACGGCCTTCTTTTCCTGAATTATGAGGATCCAACGTCTGGATCCTTTGCAGCCCAACCTATCCCAAGATTCATTGCATCCCCAAACTTACCGTCAACAGCGACCGAGAAGGATTACACTTTTAAATATAAGTACTGGGTTTCAACTCACTTGAACAGCTAACGATACAAATGCTAAAAGACCAAGGGGCCTTAAAAACCTCAATTCTCAACTGCAGCTATCAAGGTTGCTAGGTGACAGGAGCAGTGCTTTGTGATGCAAGGGTAAGGGCGGAAACAGCTGGTGATGGAAATAGGAAATCCTCTGTAGACCAGACCATCTCATTTAACAATGCTCTGTTCAGCCTTCGCAGTCTACGAAGACCCCTGAATTGAGACATAGCTAATGTGTGTGTGCAGACCATAGACTGTGTGTGGACTCACAGTGAGGGATCATGGACGAGGTCCTTCAAGTTGACTCCACTCCTGTCCTCAGCCAAGTTCCTGAAACAGCTGTCACTGACTGAAGAAGAGAGAAGTTCAGGTTACAATACAGTGCACCTCTGGTAAGATGAATATGATGCAGTTTTACAAAAAGAGTGGAACCTTAGTTGATACTAATGAGACATTTCAGTGGCAGTTCACCCATGTACATTTAATTAATGTTATTAGTATTATTACCCAGAATTTTAATTGAGGGTTTTTGCATCTCAGTGTCTAATTACCTTTTCACAGGCCTTTCCACACTGAAAAAGTGTACCATATTCAAAAAGGAAATAGCACTTGGACAATACTGTTAAATAACATTAATATATGGAGTTATGATAGTATTCCTTTATAGCCTACTAACAGTGGATCACTATTTATTTGTGGTTTATATTAAAACAAATATTATGAATTGCTGAAGTACTGAACTTGAGATTGTCTAGATCCACATCAAGGAAAATGTGTAGACTAACTTGGTGATTTGAAAAGCCTGCCCAGTGTGTCTTAAAGTTTAACCAGTCAAACTTCAGACTTTGTTTAAACATTTCAATGCCTGAAATATTTAAAAGGCATAGTGTGACATTTTGGGAA
>SEMN01001119.1:95518-102684 GCA_005408345.1 Macquaria australasica
TTGGAGCAATGACAGTCAACGGAACCGGTTTGCTTAGCATACAGGCTAACGATAGCTAGCTCGACAGCAAAGACAGCTTGTACCGTGACACCGACGTGCACAGGCAACCGACGGCAAAATGACACAGACGTGCACTATGGCGAAGCATTTTATCACATTTTACCAAACAGTCTCCTTACCCGTCAGAATCCCCACTCGGGTCTGATGGTCGTGGTTGGTGAGCACCATACCGTCCGCCGCCATGTTTACAACCTCTGTCTGCACTGTGCCGGCACACACACACACATACACATAGAAACAGTGTGGTGGTGTGCGGGCTGCTGCTGCACCTCTGGAGGACGACTCTGTATGTGTGTGAGCGCGCGTGTCCTTTGATGTAAACGTACCCCAACTAATAAGGGACGATTTGGGGAAAGCACACCAAAAACACTGGTAGAGACTGGAGCATCAGGAGAGAAGGATTAGTACCTTGTGACAGCCCCAAATAAGAGTTAGGTGACCTATGTGCGAAATATATTACATTGGCCAAATAGTGTCTGTTCAGTCATCAGTCACTGCTCCATTTTGTACCAAATGTAGTCTATTATAGTAAATTAGTAGTAGAAAATCTGTTTCCTTTCTAGTTATCTTGATGGGGACATTTGGCACTTTTGAGGATACAGTAAAATCACAGACATATTCACACACCAAAGCTAGATTACCAACTGGGCAAAGGTGCAACTGGCCCCAGACCCTCTGGGCTCCTGAGGGTGGTTGGTTTACTGTGTGCTAATTAGTTTGTCTAGATTTGATTGATTGCAAATGTGTCTGGTAATGGTTTGTTTGGCATACAAACTGACATGACCCACTGTCTCTTGTGTTACTAGCCAGTATGTCCTGCCTTGAATGGCTCTGTGTTGAAATCTAGTTTTAATACCTTTAATTTTATCGTTGATATTACACATGCATATTCTTGAATACATTTGTCTTTAATATAATGTCACAGACTTGTATGTATACCACAAACACATTACAGTGGGAGAAAGGGGTGGTCAGTAGGGGCCACAGCTCATTTTTGCCACGGGCCCCCTAGCCAGTTCAGCCCTGACATACACACAGACAGTGAAGGGGATGGCAGGGATGTAAATATGTGACAGGAGGTTCTGGCTGTTAGTTGGATGGTCAGTCATCACCTCCTTTTTTTTATTCTTTTCATTTTGGAAGCCTTAGTCTGAATACCAAATATAGATATAGTTTAACTATTTCTATTCCTCTGCCATCAAAAACCCCCAGGGCGAGAAACGGTTGGGGGACAGCATTGTCATATGCCTTGGGAGGAAGAACAGTATGTGCCGTGTGATGAATGTGTGACAGATTACGATGACCGACTGTAAAATCAGCATGCTGAGTTGAACACACATCCTGTATAATGTCTGTCTGACACAAGTTTTTAAAGGCGAAAAATTTGTCATTATATGATATCTTCAATTTACATTAATTGAATCGCTAACAGGTTAATATGTGACGGATATGTGTCAGGTAATGATTAGGTTGGTACTTGTTTGGTAATTATGGAAATAAAAATATGTGGGAACAAATGTAATTTAAATGTTATTTATTACATTTGTTTGGATTTTGGGACTTGAACAGGTAGTAACAGGGCTAATGAATTATAATTTAATTAGACTTAAAGAAATGAAATGTCTTCATACTGGCATATTTGTTCTTCTGTATTCTCAAGACAGCTTTTTTTCTTTTTTGTGGGTATCTATGTGTTTATTATGTCTTTGGTTTGGTATTCACTAATAAAAATAATTTTAAATAAATAAACTATAATTATTGTATAATTATTGTAGTGAGATTATTAATTGTAACTATGAGTCCTTGCTATATTTAAATTTATATTCTATTTCTCCTACTTTAAATTGTTATGGTAAAAGCCAAATTTCAGCTGGACTAATAAATCATTTTAAATGCGCAGAAAGAGTTGAGATGTTCTTATATCTTCATGAGTCCAAAACACTTTTCAGCTTGCAAATGTCCGCAAAACAGACTCTAAGAGAGAGATTACCATATATAGTTTATTCAAAAACAGTTCTACACCTTCAAGAAGTGCAAATGCTATACTCTTCTTTGGGTACATACTGTATATTTATAGTACTTTTATAAAAGTGGAACACATCACATCTAACATTCAGAGTCACAGTAAGACAACAAAGCACTGAGACAAAACCAACACAAGATGACTTATTACAAAATAGACAGCTCTACATAATAGTGTAAAAGAGAAAATCATTAATTTTATGAAATCATTGAGAAAACTCACACACCCCTAATTGGAAATAGAATGGGATGTGTAACAATTGTAATTTTATCTTGAAGTGTAGTTTCTGCAATCAATAAACCTGGTAAAGGGTTAAGGTTGATTTAAAACAGCAGATGGTGTGTTGAACCATTTTCAACTCATGAAACGACAATTTTTATACATTTGGTAAGAAATGTCAATATAAACACCAGCACTGATGTGTTTCATCACAGTACAGTCATATCATTTAGTTTACAGCTCAAAAAAACATGTTTAAGTGTGCACTACTTTTTCAAAACTGAAAAAACCTGTGTGGTCTTGAGATAATGTTGGAGCTTTTTACAAGTATCTCTGGGGTTTTAGTTATGATGGCATTTCCCATATTAGAGAGTAATACACGCTATTGTTTATTCCATCCATCCATTTTCTTCCGCTTATCCGGGGCCGGGTCACGGTGGCAACAGGCTAAGCAGGGTTGTCCAGACATCCCTCTCCCCAGCAACGCTTTCCAGCTCCTCCTGGGGGACCCCAAAGCGTTCCCAGGCCAGATGATATATATAATCCCTCCAGCGTGTTCTGGGTCTGCCCTGGGGCCTCCTACCAGTTGGACGTGCCCGGAAAACCTCTAAAAGGAGGTGTCCAGGAGGCATCCTAATCAGATGCCTGAACCACTGGCTCCTTTCGATGCGAAGGAGCAGTGGCTCTACTCCGAGCTCCCTCCGGATGTCCAAGCTCCTTACCCTATCTCTAAGGGTGAGCCCAGCCACCCTGCGGAGGAAACTCATTTCGGCCACTTGTACCCGCGATTTCATTCTTTCGGTTACTACCCAAAGCTCATGACCATAGGTGAGGGTTGGAACGTAGATCGACTGGTAAATCTTAAGCTTTGCCTTCCGGCTCAGCTCCCTCTTCACCACCACGGTCCGGTACAATACCCGCATTACTGCTGGTGCTGCACCGATCCACCTGTCCATCTCACGCTCCATTTTACCATCACTCGTGAACAAGACCCCGAGATACTTGAACTCCTTCGCCTGGGGCAGTAACTCACCTCCAACCCAAAGGGGGCAGTCCGCCGTTTTCCGGCAGAGAACCATGGCCTCGGACTTGAAGGTGCTGACTCTCATCCCAGCCGCTTCCCACTCGGCTGCAAACCGCCCCAGTGCATGCTGAAGGTCACAGCCCGATGAAGCCAATAGAACCACATCATCTGCAAAGAGCAGAGATGCAATTCTGAGGCCACCAAACCAGACACTCTCCTCCCCCCGGCTGCGCCTTGAGAAACTGTCCATGAATATCACAAACAGAATTGGTGACAAGGGGCAGCCCTGGCGGAGTCCAACACCCACTGAGAACGTGTTTGACTTTGTGCTGAGAATGCGGACACAGCACTCACTTTGGTTATATAGGGACCGGATGGCTTGTAGCAGCGACCCTGGTACCCCATACTCCCGCAGTACCCCCCACAGGACCCCCCGGGGGACACGGTCGAAAGCTTTCTCCAAGTCGACAAGACACATGTAGACTGGATGGGCAAACTTCCATGAACCCCCCCAGCAGCCCTGCAAAGGTAAAGAGCTGGTTCACTGTGCCACGGCCAGCACGGAATCCACATTGCTCCTCCTGGATCCGAGGTTCGACAATTGGTCGTAGTCTCCTTTCCAGCACCCTGGAATAAACTTTCCCGGGGAGGCTGAGCAGTGTGATACCCGGGTAATTGGAGCACACCCTCCGGTCCTCCTTTTTGAAGATGGGAACCACCAGCCCGGTCTGCCACTCCACAGGCACTGTCCCCGATCTCTATGCGACACTGAAGAGGCGTGTCAGCCAAGACAGCCCAACAATGTCCAGAGCCTTCAGCATCTCAGGGCGAATCTCATCCACACCTGGTGCCTTGCCACCAAGAAGCTCTTTGACTACCTCGGAGACTTCTGCTAGGGATATGGGTAAGTCTTCCCCCGAGTCTTCAAACTCTGCCTCCTCCACTGAGGACATGTTGGTTGGGTTCAGGAGTTCCTCAAAGTGCTCTTTCCACCGCTCAACAACATCCCCAGTCCGGGTCAGCAGCTCTCCTCCCCTGCTGAACGCAGCCTGGGCCAAGCCCTGCTTTCCTTTTCTGAGTCGTCTAACAGTTTGCCAGAACTTCCTTGAGGCCAACCGAAAGTCCTTCTCCATAGCCTCTCCAAACTCCTCCCACACCCGGGTTTTTGCTTTGGTGACCACCGAGGCCGCCATCCTTCTGGCCTCCTGGTACCTGTCTGCTGCTTCAGGAGACCTCTGGGCTAGCCAAGCCCGAAAAGCCTCTTTCTTCAGCTTAACGGCTTCCTTCACCACCGGTGTCCACCAGCGGGTTCTAAGATTGCCGCCTCGACAGGCACCGACGACCTCCTGACCAAAGCTCCTAGCAGCCGCCTCAGCAATGGAGGCTTTGAACATGGCCCACTCTGATTCCACGTCCCCAACCTCCCTCGGGATGCGTGAGAAATTCTTCCGGAAGTGGGAGTTGAAGGTCTCGCGGACGGGGGCTCTGCCAGACGTTCCCAGTTCACCCTCACTACACGTTTGGGTTTGCCAGGTCTGTCCGGCAGCCGTCCCTGCCATCTTATCCAACTCACCACCAGGTGGTGATCAGTTGACAGCTCTGCCCCTCTCCTCACCCAAGTGTCCAAGACATACGGTTGCAGATCTGACGATATGACCACAAAGTCGATCATCGACCTGCGGCCTATAGTGTTCTGGTACGAAGTACACTTATGAACCCCCCTATGCTCTAACATGGTGTTCGTTATGGCCAGTCCATGGCTAGCACAGAAGTCCAACAACAAAGCACCACTCAGGTTCAGATCGGGGAGGCCATTCCTCCCAATCACCCCCCTCCAGGTTTCACCATCATTGCCCACATGGGTGTTGAAGTCCCCCAGCAGAACTATGGAGTCTCCAGGTGGTATCCCTTCCAGGACACCAGCCAGGAACTCCTACAAAAAGGCCAGGTACTCCGAACTGCTGTTTGGTGCATAAGCACAAACAACAGTAAGAGCCTTCCTCTCAGCAACTTTCAGTCGCATCGAGGCGACCCTCTCGTTCCTCGGGGAAAACTCCAACACAGCGGTTCTCAGCCGGGGGCTCGTGAGTATCCCCACACCTGCCCGGCGCCTCTCATCCTGGGCAACTCCGGAAAAGAAGAGAGTCCAGCCCCTCTCCAGGAGTTTGGTTCCAGATCCAGAGCTACGCGTAGAGGTGAGCCCAACTATATCTAGCTGGTACCGCTCCACCTCCCGCACCAGCTCCGGCTCTTTCCCCGCCAGAGCGCTGATGTTTCACGTCCCTAAAACCAGTCTGCGACGCCGAAGGTCAGCACGCCCAGGTCCCCGCCTTCGCCTGCTGCCCGGCTTGCAATGCACCCAACCCCGATGCCTATCCCTGCAGGTGGTGGGCCCACAGGGCGGCGGCTCCATGTTGTTTTTTCGGGCTGTGTCCAACCGATCCCCATGAGTCGAGGTGGTGTCCAGGTAATGACGTGGGCTTTGTAGATAATTGGCGGACTTTCTGGAGAAGACCTGGTCTGATTAGGAGAGATGGCATTCATCCCAGTTTGGATGGAGCCGCTCTCATATCTAGAAATCTGGCCGAATTTATTAGTGGCCCAAAGCCATGACAACTCAGAGTTCAGACCATAGACTTAATACAGTCTGTGGTCCAGACCAGGAGGCAGAGTTGCAGTCCTACACGCTTCTCTGCGCTTCCATTAGAGCAGTTACCCACCCTAAACTCCACAGAGAGGTTGTCTGCCCCCAGACCACTTAAATTATTTAAATCAAAAGTAAACAGAAGAAGAGTTACACATAAAAACCTAATAAAAAGTAAAACCACCACTGCAACAGTACAACAAAATAGGAGAATTAAATGTGGACTCTTAAACATCAGATCTCTCTCATCTAAAGCTGTTCTAGTAAACGATCTAATATCAGATCATAATATTGATTTATTTTGTCTTACTGAAACCTGGCTGTGTCAAGGTGAATATGTCAGCCTAAATGAATCCACTCCCCCCAGTCACATTAATACTCACATTCCTCGAGGCTCAGGCCGAGGAGGTGGAGTTGCGGCCATCTTCGACTTAAGCCTATTAATCAAGCCTAGACCGAAACTGAATTATACCTCGTTCGAAAGCCTTGTTCTTAGCCTTTCACACCCAACCTGGAAAACACTACAGCCAATTCTATTTGTTATAGTGTACCGAGCTCCTGGACCGTATTCTGAATTTTTATCTGAATTCTCAGAGTTCTTATCAGGTTTAGTCCTTAAAACAGACAAAATAATTATTGTAGGTGATATTAATGTTCATGTGGATGTAGAAAATGATAGCCTTAGTGCTGCGTTTATCTCATTACTAGATTCGATTGGATTCTGTCAGAGTGTACATAAACCCACTCACTGTTTTAACCACACCCTCGACCTTGTTCTTGTTTATGGGATTGAAATTGAACATCTAATAGTCTTTCCACAGAATTCTTTTTTATCAGACCATTTTCTATTAACTTTTGAATTCCTATTACTGGACTACACGCCATTAGGAAAACATTCCTAGACTAGATGTCTATCTGATAGTGCTGTAGCTAAATTTAAGGAAGTGATTCCATCGGCATTTAATTCAGTTCCATGTCTCAATGTAACAGATGACTCCTATGCTGACTTTAGTCCCTCCCAAATTGATCATCTTGTTGATAGTGCTGCAGGCTCACTACGAATAACACTCGACTCTATCGCCCCTCTAAAAAAGAAGATAATAAAACAGGAGGTTAGCTCCATGGTATAACCTGCAAACCCAAGAATTAAAACAAACATCACAAAACTTGAAAGGAAATGGATGCCCACCAATCTG